>VIAB01011882.1:0-13980 GCA_009801035.1 Oophaga pumilio
GAGATGAGTGAACATCGTCGGCTCCCTCCTTATTCGGCAAGCTAAAACGCTTGCCGAAGAAGCTGCATCGGGAACCCAGATACCTGGAGCGCTTCCAATGATCAGCTGTTCGGCGCCATAGCTGCATGTGTCACGGCTGTGTGACAGTCACAACACACAGGCTCTCCATGAATGTGTTGTGACTGTCACACAGCCGCGACACATGCCGCTGCAGCTCGGAAAACCTGATTATCGGAGCGCTCCAGGTATCCGTGTTCCCAATGCAGTTATTCGGTAAGCGATATAGCTTGCCGAATAAGGAGGGAGATGACGATGTTTGCTCATCTCTACTGCTGAGCACAATGGTTAGTTGCAGTAACTCCATGTGTTTAGGCTCACCGAGAGAGATGGATCCTCTAAGCCTCAGGTCCAGATGGGCACACAGACCACGGACGTTGGTGGGGCAAACAGGAAGGCATGTAGGAAGCAATGACTTCACACACTCAGGAATCTTGGTAGCAGCAATATGGATGAAGTGGAAACCAGCAGGGATTGAAGCAAGTTAAAGCATAGTGTGCACAGAGGGTGGAGTAGACCAAATTAAAGTCTTGAGTGTCAATCGTAAGACACAGATGTGTGTCCTAACGGTCCTTATTAGGATTTGTGAGATGAAGTCATTGAGCCACGCTGGGCTGCAAAACCCTATGTGGAGAACAACAGAGGGCAGCGACCCAAAATGAAGGAAGCGGAGCCCAGGATTTTCAGGACAGGTGTGTAACACTGTGAATTCGTCCACAAAAAAATACGAACATGTAGAACACAGTGGGTACATGTTCTGTCTGTGAAAAAATGGATAGAACATGTACATGATTCATGGATGTCTAAATAAGATTTAAAATGTGTAGAATGTGGCTACATATTGTCATGGTGTCTGAGATCAGAGCATTCATGTATCAATGGCAGCACATAAGATGATTTCTGTTTACTTCTGTATGCTGGATAGACCTGAAATGCAATGGGTTAATATTTTCGTGGTTTGCACCTTCTCATGCTGGTCATACACTAGTGATTTTAGACAGGCACTTTCTCAATGTTCAGGCTTGGTTGACAACACCATAAGTTAAAATGACAAATAGCTGTTTGATTTGTGACTTTATCTGTGACCCGGGCTGAGTTTCTATTGATGGGGTGCGCTCTGTCGTTACACTCAACTTTCCTAGTATTGCCACCAATTCCATCTGACAACAGCCAAAATAAAATTAAACACTGCAGAGTGACTGTTCAACACATATTTGTTTTCGTTCAGCTTCTCTAATGTTGTTCTTCTTCAAAGAGGCATTGACATTTAGCAGAAAATGTTCCCAATAAGGCCATCCAAAATCAATAACAAACTCCTTTCATTTGCGAAAATAGCGCACAATCTTTTGGTGGAAATCACCTTTTTCCACTGCAAAGGGGCATAACTATAGTTGATGCAGGGGTTGCAGATGCACCCGGGCCCTGTAGTATAAGGGGCCCAAATGGTGCCATTAGCTCATATAAGAAGACCAATACATTTACAGACCCATGATAGTTAGGGGCTCTGTTAGAGATTTTGCATTGGGGCTTACATGCTTCAAGTCACGCCACTGTGCACTGCTCTATAATAATCTGATGACTTTTTTCTTTAGTCACGATGTCCATGATAAAGGCAGTCATGAAATCACAGGAAGCAGATTTATGAAATATGTTGATCACCTCCTTCTGTTAGAGATAACTTTTTCATTGGCTTCCACAAGTAAATATCACCCCATGTCACCTGTAACCTCAAAAACATCTCTAATATCCGACCTTTTCTTACTTTTAACTGAAAAAACTCTAAGGCTATGTGCGCATGTTGTGGATTTGCTTGCGGAAATTTCTGAGCGGTTTCTGCATCTCTTGGCAGAAAACGCAGTGGAAATTCCGCTCATTTTTTGTGCGGATTTCATGTGTTTTTCATGTGGATTTGTATGTGGACTTGTGTGCTGATTTGTTAGCTAAATAAAGATAAATTATTTAAATAAAACTAAATAAAAAATAATATCATTTTCAAGTCCAACCTCCATTGTTGATGTGCTTCAACCAAGATAGGCTCTATTCTAGATTCTCCGCCCACAAGCTCTTCCTCCTTCTGACATCATGTCCTTTTAACAAATCTGCTGCGTTTTTGGCACCAAATCCGCATGAAATTCGCACTAAATCCGCAAACCTTTTTACATCTGCGTTTTTGCTGCAGATTTTATTGACGCAATGGAAGTTAATGGATGAAAAACGCTGCAGATCCGCAAAAAGAATTGACATGCTGTGGAAAGTAAAACGCTACAAATAAGGATGGAGTTTTCCACATCATGAGCATAACAATTCTGGATTCTCATTGATTAACCTTGCTTTGGGAATCCATTGCGCTTTTGGTGCAATTCCGCGCAGAAAAAAACACTGCGGATCTGCAACAAATCCGCATTGTGTGCACATAGCCTTAGGGTATGTGCTCATGTTGCGGATGTGCTGCTGTAAAATTCTGCACGGATTCTTCCTCTCTTGGCAGAAAACGCAGTTGAAAATTCACACGTTTTTGATGCGGATTTGATCCGGATTTTCATGTGGATTTGTATGCGCTTTTGTAAGCTAAATAAAGATATATTATTTATAAAAAAAAAGAGAATTGTGATGTAATTTCCTTGTTCAACCTCTTATTTTTCATTCTCCATTGAAGACCATAATATCATTACATATCATGTTCAAATATAATGTTTACACACACAAAATAAATATAAGTGAATATATATTATATATATATGTGTGTGTGTAATACCAAGTCCGAGGTTTAGTAATGAACAGGTGTCAGCCAGATACCGTCATTAATAAAATGGTACATAAAGAGTTAAATATAAGACATACACACACAAAATCTGCGTTAAACGCAGTATCTGTTTATTTTTCAAAATATTAAAAAAAAAAATTGTGTGTGCTCCCACGTAATTTTCATAACCAGCAGAGGGAAAGCCGATGGCTGAGCGCTGGTGTTAATATTCTGGGAAGGAGCCAATAGCCATAAAGGTTCCCAGGCTATTAATATCAGCTCATAGATTATTGCTTAGCCTTTACTGGCTAGTTTACAGGGGAACCCCAGAAAAAAATTGACATGCGGTCCCCCTATAACATCGAACCAACAAAGGCTAGGCAGACAGCAGCAGGCTGATATTAATATAAAAAAAAAAAACAGCTCTCAGCCGCTCCAGAAAAAGCTCATGTCTAAGTTGCACCAATTCTGGCAGTTAGCCTCGCTCTTCCCACTTGCCCTGTAGCGGTGGCAAGTGGGGTAATATTTGTGGGGTTGATGTCACCTTTGCATTGTCCGGTGACATCAAGCCCACGGATTAGTAATGAAGAAGTGTCTATAAGACACCCATTCATTACTAATCCTATAGTTATATCGGAAATAAACACACATGCAGAATAAAGTTATTTATTTGAAATAAGACTAAACACAGTTTTCCATTTTTATTTAAACTCCTAATTCCAGCGAAGCCCTCGTTCTCCAGTAATAAAAGTAAAATAATAAACCAAAATATAATGCTCCCAGTCTAACGTAGTCCAATTTCCAAGTGTCCCACAACGATCTCACGTGTAGAACAGTCACACCGGGAGATGTTACTGATTTACCTGGCCTCCGGCGATACACTGACGGGAGGTAATCCCTGCCGCAGTGAATCACTGCACTGCTGTGAGAGAGGTCACCGGATTTCAGCTCCGGTGCTCTCATTTATGGCACTATCGCTATGTGAGAACCTTCCCACTCAGAGGTGCCGTAAGTGAAAGTACCAGAGCTGATCAGCTGATACACTGCAGGAGCGATCAGTGTATTACCGGAGGCCGGGTATAGCAGTCACATCTCCCGATGTGACTGTTCTACACGTGAGATCGCCGTGGGACAATCTGGATTACCTGGACTACGGTGGACAGGGAGTATACAGTGCATTGGTTTATTATTTTATATTATTTCTAGGAGACGAGGGCATCTGGGATTTGATGTGAGGTGAGTATAATGGGTTTTTATTTTTATATTAATATGTATGTAATTTTACTTTTTTTTTTAGCTGTGAGCACAGGCGCCGGCAGATGATACTACTCTCCCATCAGCGGCATAGCCCGATGGGAGCAGTAGTCTCATTGGCACACGCCTACTTTTTTACTGTAAATCACCGCTGCGGGTCATAGTCAGCTGTGGAATGACTCTGACATCTGCCAGCATGATCCCACAGAGCTGTGACTGACAGTACCGGTGGTAGCATTACCACACACAGCCGCAGACACCTGCACACACACAGACACCCGCACACAGCTGCACACACACAGACACCTACGCAGACACACACAAACACCCGCAGACAGACACGCACATATTCTCTGCTCACACATATTTTCTGCCCACACACTTTTACTCCTTGTGACATCATTTCCTTTTCTGCAGCGTTTTTGCCAGCATATCTCCAGCAAATCCGCAAACCTTTTTACACCTGCAGTTTTGCTGTGGATTTGACTGACGCAACGGAAGTCAATGGGAGCAGAAATGCTGCGGATCAGCAAAAAGATTTGACATGCTGCGGAAACTAAAACGCTGCAAATCAGTGCGGAATTTTCCGCATCATGTGCACAGAATACAATATAATAAACTTATCATACGTCCACACAAAGCTCTCAACAGTTATGTACCACCCTACATCTCCTTCCTCACCTCTACCAATGCTCTCCATTCCACTAATGACTTTAGACTAACATCTTCTATAATCCAAGCCTCCCATTACCTTCCTCTTGTCCTGCACCAGTTTTCTGGAATGCACTACCCCAGAAAATCTGGTTAACTACACAGTTAAAAACACATTTCTTTAGCCTGGTCTATCACCTCACCAATCTAACTATCTCTTGTTCTCTCTTCCATGTGTGTAGCCCTGGTCTGTAAGGCACACATGATCCAGGAGGATGCGTGGACAGGTAGTGGTTTAATGCTCAATATTCATTCGTTCCATCACACCTAGACACACCCACAAGTATAAAAGGCAGTGACATTCAGCCTAAGTGTTCAGTCTTTCAGCCTAGAGAGGAGTAGGAGTTTGGGAGTGTTCAGCCAGACAGCGAGTCTGAAGTCAGACAGAAGATCAGTTCCTGTCAGCAGCGAGACAGTGCTTAAGTGGAGGCTAGTACGGATGTCTGGATATTATCCTAGCCTAGTCAGTGCTGTCCCTGAAATCAGACAGTTGGAGATAAGAAAGTGAAGAGTCTTGCAGCAGTGTCTTCAGTCGCCTGTCCCAAGGACAGTGAAGTTCAGATGTTGTGTTCCTGAACTAGGAGAAAACTGGGAATCTGTCAGTGAGCTCTACAGAAAGAAGTGAGAAAGAACTGACTTTATTACCCTAGGAAGATGGAGCGCTTATGTTAAAAGCGCGAGCAGGGCGAAGGGCACAGTGGAAGGATTATAGAGGTGCATTAGACATTGGATTGTCCGCACTAATTGCCGGTCACTGGGGACCGAAGCGTTACCATCGTTTCAGGCGTGGTAGCAGAAAAACCAGAGGTTCGCTGGACTTCAAGTCGCAGGAACAAGCCCTTGGTGTCGGTACGTAACGAGAGTCAGGGGGAGTGAGAACTCTTAGCTCAGCGCAAGCAATAGGAGGAACTCAGCTCTCTCAAAAGGAAGGCTCCCAACACTATGCTGACCGGGCCGTACAGCTATAGACCTAGCTGGAGTACTAGAGTTAACTGAGTTTCATGCCAGTTGGACTCATCATATTGAAAGTTAAGGAGGCCTCTAACCTGCTCAGCCATTACCTCGAAACGCATCCTCCATCCACCCTGACCAGCTCCCGGGACCTGCCTGAACAACTTGAAAGTAAAAGGTATGGAAAAGAAGCTGCATTGACTGAGACTGTGTTATTTGCCTGCACTTCATATTACCCACACCATAGACTCAGAGGGACAAGTCCCACCTGTAGGGGACCTAACAACAAGCTGCCACAACACCCCCTCAGAGTACTACCTCGCAGCGCTGGTCTTTAGTGACCAGGAACTACAGGTGGCGTCACGAATCTATTCTATCAAATCCCCTGTAAATAATCCCCATCATACGCCTGACCGCCAGGGACACGGACCGAGCCACCGCTGCCAGTGACAAATCCCATAGATTTCCATGGGCTCGGCTCCGAGTACCCCATATCCCTGGTAACCCACAATTGTGGTGCGGGTCACACACATGCACTGAGTAGCACATTGTATCTGTACTTATACAGATACTGGCTGTTGACCGGTTCATGCAGCGTTTTTTAAATGCCCCTATTTATATTATTGATGGCTGGACCACACAATCCAAGCACTTTATTTTTAAATTTTGTGTTACCCCTATCTCCTCATAGATTGTAAGCTTGAGATCACAGCCCTCATTCCTTTGGATATGTGTGAATCTATATGTTACTCGATAATGTGTGATATTGTCTGTACATGTCCCCTCTGATTTGTAAAGGCCGAGGAATATGTTGGTGCTATAGAAATAAAAATTATTATTAAGTAAAGGTGCCCATGCATAAAAGAGCAAAGTCATCGAAACCTCTGATTTCAGAGGGATCGGAGAACTATTTTCTGTGGACTATCTATTTTGGGGGAATTCTAACATCATTTGTCATGGAAAAGAAAGATGAGGTATGTTGAATTTCAGCATGCCCTATTCACTGTTCTTACATAGATAAGCTGCCATTGGAGATATTTGACAGAGGCTTATTCTCCTTTCCAAATTGAAAACACAAGCACCTTTGGTCGAGCTGAACATACAGGTTATCAACCCCTTTTCAGCAAGCGCTCCAGCATATTGAATTGTAACAGTATGAAATATACACACCTTTAGGATCTGGCTGTGCTTACTGGTTCCAGCGATCGTCAGATGACCACTAATATGTGATTTGTATAGTTGCAGTTACATGCCGAGTGGACACTCAGAAGGAATGTCTGAGGATGCAGTTGCCACTTGACCCCAACTATACAAATAAAGTAATAATGGTCACGTGATGACCGCTGGAACCAGCAATTAGAGCTGAATGCTAAAGGTGTGTACATTACACACCATTACAATGTGACGAGTTGCAGGGCACACTGAACATTTCCCCAGGGGTTCACAGTCCCTTAAAACCAAAAACCATATTGGAAAATATTCAAAGTGAATACCATACTGATGTATATGAAATATAATAATTAGTACCCGGACACTTCATATGCAGTACGCTTTATGGAGAATGTCAGTAGCCTTTGAATATATTCAGGTCAGGTTGTTTTTCGAAAGATAAATGGATTTCCTTTTCATTCATTCTTGATAATAAACAGTCATCTTCTGATCCAGATCCAAGATCACTTATCTTCTTTTCATTGTTTGTATGGATTACAAGAGGCTACATGTATTCGAGTCAATACAGCACAATGGGTGTAAATGCACCTAGCACAAAAGCATGGATGGCAAGAGAAGAATGGTCTGGAATTAGTCACTGAGACCAGAGCAAATTTCATTTCTCTGCAGGAAGCAGAAGCGTATGGCAAGTGTTTCACAAGGATTACTTTCTTTATGTTTGATTTTCTTGGAATCAATATAACTATTAAAACAACGATCGCCGCTCATAACCGAGCCTCTCAAACGTTTTCATCTTTAAGAAACAGGTGGCTAGAATTCATTGCCACCGATAAGTGCTGAACAGCATCGAGCCCTAATAATAGTAGAGCTGCCAGTGACATAATTGTAGTATGTCCATCCTAGTCATTGACGCCTCCTGGTTCCAGTAACGCTACTAGCTGTCCGTGACTAATATTATATATGTGTCCTCTCTCATCCATGATGGCACATGCTTCCTACAAATGAAAACACATTATTTAAATGGGTTATTAATCTTAGGGAGCTATTTTTTTTATTTAAATGCACGCATTTTGGGCTAAAAATAACTTTTGCTATTGGAAGTCATTAAAAATGTTGTACCATTTGCTCTATTTAGCCTCTATATTGCACTGTCTATTGCTGGCTCAAAAATAAGAATTTAAGGAAAATTCATTAGTCAGACAACAATGATGGTCTGAAGAGGAGTACGTAACGCTTATCTCTCTCTTTGCCAGGTTTACCAGGCGAGGTGGATCTTTTAAACCTTACATCCAGGTGGGCACACAGACCTCAGGCATTGATGCAGCAAGCAGGAAGGCACGTGGGCAGCAAGGACTTGTCACACACAGGAATCTCAGGAGCAGTAGGATGCATGACGTGGAACCCGGCAGGGATGAATGGAAGGACAATCAAAAACACAGAGTGTGTGGCCCAGCTGCGCTTGGTGACACATGTTCCCTGGAGGATGCACAGAAAGGTAATGCACAAACACCTGATATTCATTCACATTCCACACTTCCCTATAGTGCCAACAGAGGGAGCCTTAGAATATATAAGGGTGTGGGAGACGTAGTGTCTAGTTCAGTCTTCTGGAGTTCAGTGATTCTGACATTCCAGTCAGAGCCAGTCTTGGAGTGGATTTCCTGTCAGAGACATTCTAGTCAGACAGACGGAGATTTTACCTCAGAACAGGCTGACTGTTAGTTCCCTATGAACGTGGAAAGTGACTCTCGGAGTGAGCGTGAAATCAGTCTGACGGAAGGTCCTGATAGCTACTCTGGACAGAGCCTATGAAGGAGCAGAAGGAAGGGAACTACAGTTATTTGTAACAACGAGTCGACTGAGAAACGGTCAGTGAGCTGTGGATAGAAGGAAGCTGACGACTACACCTACTGTTGCCTGTGCTTATGTTAAGGGTGTGAGTAGGGCGACAGTCAAGTGGTAAAGAAGAAGAAAGAGTGACTGAGGTGATATAGCAACGATAGCTGACCTCCACTCTGCCCAATCGGACACCGGGTCCGAACTTGCTAGTTCCTTCACAGCTAGTGGGAGAAACCGGGGACCCTGCTGGACTTCAGGTCGCAGAGGGAGCCCAACAGTGCTGATACGTAACCGGGGTCAGGAAGAACAGGAGTCTAGCAGGACGCTGCAGACATAGACTTAGTTCTGTCCACAAGAAGGCTCCACCACAATGTCGGCCGGGCGTAGCTGTTCTATTCAGAGTTAAACTTCGCTTCATGCAAGTAGGAACTCATACACATTGGAAGTAAGGAGGCCTCAAACCTACTCAGTGATTACTGGATGTGCATCCTCCACCCTGAGCAGCTTCCCGGGACATACCTGCAAATACCACCAGTAAAGGTATGGAAAGAGACTGACTTGTGTGTGTCTGCCTTATTGCCTGCACCCTGCACCGCCATATACCTAGAGGGACCAGTCTTACCTGTGGAAGACTTAACACCTTGCTGCCCAGTAACAACCCCTCTGAGGATTCACCCTGCAGCGCTGGTCACCCTGATCAGAGACCACAGGTGGCGTCACGAACAATTCCTACAATCCCCTGTAAATATCCCCCCTTGTATGAGCGCCCAGGGCAACGGACCGAGCTGCGCTACCCGTGACCTCCCCCCCATTGAAGTGAACGGGCTCGGTGCCGAGTATCCCATAAGCCCTGGTACTTCGTGTGCGACTCAAGAGGAGCACACGAAACATAGGACTAGAGTCTCAATCCCAAGACACAGTTGTGTGTCTAAATGGGCCTTAAATAGGTCTAGGGAGATTATATCATTGATGCTTCGGAAAACCTGCAAAACCAGATGCGTAGAACAGCAAAGGTCAACAGACCAAGGGAAACAAAGAGGAGTCTGTGATACCCGGGACAGGTGTGTAACACTTTTTTGAGCTCCTCTCCGGGGATTTATGACTACAGATCAGAGCAAAGTTGAATGTACGCAAAAAGCCTGTAAAAGCCAAATGGTGCTAAATTTTGGATAAAATCAAATACTCTAAATAATTTTTACTCCAATCACATGTGTATAAGTAAAAATAAAACTATCCCCAAAGGTGGCGACCCCTTTAATGCAGTCTACACAATTAAGGCATTTATGCATATGAAGGGAACTATAGCTCAAAGTTCATAGAAGGAGACAACAGAACCTTCATGATGTGAAAAGTGTTTGTATGGAAGAATGGGACAAAATCAAACCTGAGCAATGCATGCGACTAGTTTCTCTATACAGTAGGCATCTTGAAGCTGTCATCACCAACAAAGGCTTATGTACGAAGCATTAATTAAATCTCAGTACTTTTTCCCTGTGTCATTTCTCATTATTACACATAACTTAATTTATGGACATCTACAGTTTGATTTCTTTGCCTGTGTGGATTGGATGGGTTGTTACAGACATCTGGTGAGAATTTCATGCCAATTGCACCTTTTGAAAACTATTTACTTAGAAAAATGGTGAAAATGTTAATTTTTCTGGAATAAGACATCAGATCGCAGATATCAAGATATCATTTTATTAATTTTTCTATGATTTGTATGCCTATATAGGGAGGTTGATCCTACTGACAGATTCCCTTTGTGTCGTAGAAGGTTTAAGACGCAGAGAGACAAGGGAGATCTCAGTCCTCACATAGTAAACCTAAACAATAAGTTAAATAATTAGTTACAATGGTTTAAAGCGAACCTGTCAGGTCCCCTGTGCCCCCAGAACCACAAGCAGTTGTGACTGCATATGTAAGTACTCTGCCTAACAGTCCCTGTATTACATTACACACATAAACAGACAAATCACGCTTCTCTTTAACCTTGATTGACAGCTCCATTATTCCTAGAGGACCTGAAATCCTGTGCATTCGTACATTCATGGCATTGTGCATAAGTGAAACACATTATTTAAGCTGTTGTCCACAGCAGAGAGAGTACTGCTTCTACATGCAGCTACAAGGGTCTGTTTTTATAATAAAAAAAATAATTGGAGTCCGGCTCAACAGGATTGGATTTTCCTTTTCTTTTTATTTTTCAAAAGAAATTTTAGTGCATACAAAAAAAAATTTTCATGGTCGACACGACCCATTCGATGCTTTTTGACTGCACTAAGCAGTCTTACTCATGAGTCATGAGTAAGACTGCTTAGTGCAGTCAAAACGCGTCAACTGGGTCATGTCGACCATGAAAATTTTCTTTTGAATGCACTATAATTTCTTTCAAAAGATAAAAAGAAACGGAAAATCCAGTCCTGTTGAGCCGGACTCCAATTTTTTTTATTATCCTTGCTGTGAGGCCAGGGCGAGGCCGGTGTCTGAGCCCCAGGTGGATGAACATAGAGCAACTGGGTGAGCTGAAATGAAGTTTTTATATCTGTTTTAATATCCTAACCAGTACCATATTTGCTTTGATGGCTATAAAGCTAATCAATGCCTAGTAGAAATGAGCAAATTTATTCAAGTGGAATTGATTTCTCCTCAAATTATATTAAAATTAAAATTTTCCAGAATACTGATTTTTGCTAATACAGCTGTGAGGGATCAAGCTCCCACTGCTGCACAAGGGGAATCTCAAGCCAGTCCCGCTGCAGTCCCCCATCCATCTCCAGCCGCAGTGGAGCCTGCTCAGCAGAGATGTTGATCCCAGCATCTCACCCAGTTTAACACTGTTCAGAGGCTTGCTGCTGTCTTTCCTGGTTCCTCTATTATAACCAGTGCTGGAGCAGGCAGTTCGGGAACTAAGTCCCTGCTTTCTCCATCTGAGCATGCCCAGGGCAAGATCTCCCATTGGAGATCAGGGGTCACATGCTCGGTTACAGCAGCGACTCCCATTGGTCCGCCAGGAAGGTCCTGAAACTACATGTGTTCTGGAATGGTTTCGCATTGGTCCTTTTCTGGTAGGTCCTGCAGATGCTACTATAAAAGGGTGGCATGGCTGGGCCGCAATGCGCTAGTATCAAATCCGTTACGTGCTTGCGCCAGTGTGCTCATGTATGCATGTGGTTAGGTCTGGCTGAAATAAGCCCCTAGAATACCGACACCTCCGGTGAGGAGATTGTATGCACGCGTTCAGGGCTCGGCTGAAAACTCCATTAGAATACCGGCTACTCCGGTGAGGAGATTATTGCTTGTGTTCTGACTGCATGATCATGGACTGCTATCCGCACAGCAGTTAACCGTGTACCTGGACCCAGTAGGGTTACTCAGCGACTCTGTGACGCAACAGGGTTCGCTTTATAACGCTAGTCAGCGCCCTAGTGGTTTACTTTGCGGCTCACTGAAGCTAAGTGAGTTCGCACTTATCGCCATATAGCGCTCTGGCACTCCCGCTAGCTGCTCTGTGGATTAACAGAGTTCGCACTAACTGCCACAGCGCGCTACAGCGTTTATTTTAGCGACTCTGCGGGACAACAGAGTTCGCTACTCACGCCATCTTACTAGCAGCAGGCTCTGCCTGCACGGTGGACCCCGGGCTGCGAACGCACCTCTCTACATTATCTATTAGGTGCATTCCGCTGACCATAACAACAGCTTTCTAGCATTTTACTGTGCCATAGAGGGCTAGCAAAAGGTAAAATATATATATACTGTATATATGCACCATACTTCTCATGTCCCGCTGCACTTACAGCTGCTGTCCAGTCCTCGATTCCTCATCTCTTCTGTTTTCTTTGTCAGGTGCATCTTCTTTGGTCTGCTTTACTCTAGGCTGCTACTTCTTGCCAATTAAGCCACCCAAGTCTCTGTGTGCACCTTGCACCAATGCACATTGCAACCTTGGGACATAATGACATGCACTTCTATGGCATAGCACGATGGTACATCAATTATCTAGGCGGCCACAAACCAAGAAGACACACACGACAGGGAAAGTCACAAAGAGGCACAGAGGACTAGACAGCAGGCTGTATGGGCGGTGGAACTGGGGAGTGGTGAGATGAGTATTGTAGGGTTTTTTATGTATCCTACTTTTATTATGTTGCATATGAGTATAATGATGAACATTGAATTTGCACAGAATAACTCCAATGCAAATTGAATTTCCTTCATAAATTTGTGTGATTGGCGAATTCGAACCTCAGCACATCCAGTCATCTCTAATGGCTGCCATTAAAAAGGTTGTCTGGCCTCACTAAAAACTGAACAGGCATCACTATAGGTTAGAAATAAATTACTGAGCCACACTCATCTGCTGTCATAGCCATGTATCTAGTGTAGGCCTTTCTGTTGGTCTGCGGTAGACTTGAAGTAAAAACGTCACTGTTCTTCTGTCACAGGACAACTGAAGCTCGAGATTGGTTGGTGCAGTCTTGTGAGGTCACCGGATGTTTTCTCTGATGTGTCATCCAATCACCTGATCATTGCAGCCAATCAGGCCTCAGCGACCAGGTAGATGGTGATGTCATGTCTTGCGTTCTGACCTTTGGATCCTTTCACATACTGCTGACTTAAGCCTCTCAATCCCCCAACGCTATAATTCTGATGACGATCTCATTTTTTTGCCTTATTAAGTAGAACTTGAGAGGTCACAGGATTTTTCTGGACTTCGAGTTCATATATTTTTAAAGCATTCAAAAAATGATGATAATATTTCTTTAGTATCATTCATATTTGAATAGGATTACATAGTCACAATGCATTTGTTTTGTGGCGAAACTTTGCTGAACTTAATTGAAGGGAGATAACTTTTTTAAAGTAGCTTATTGGATTTAAACTGACAGAAAACAAATGGTTTTCTCCTTAAATAATGCGCTTTACGTATTATCTGCAGAAGTAAATTAGCTGTATGTTTTTTCTAAGCTCCACTTTTCAGAAGTACACTTCAATAACGGCACATCTTTGTGGAAGCTCTTTGTACTCACGGTGCCGGGAACTGCAATGACCACATCTGGCCCAACTAAGTGACCTAGTTCTGTGTATATTGCAGCAGTTAGGGACATTTAAGGGACACAGGCGGTCACTTTTATGTTAGACGCTGCTCTATTAAGAAACTGGTTGTGACAAAATATAGCAGTTTTATTTCTGTCTAAACTGCGTTGTAGTCAATTGTGCGCAGCTGGACTATTATTAATTGGTACATTTAG
>VIAB01011884.1:54409-69346 GCA_009801035.1 Oophaga pumilio
TGACTTGGTAGCAGGACAGGCCTTGCAGTCAATGCATAAGAAAATAGAATGTGAAGTGGATTTTCTTGTGCCCATCCAGTATGTGGGTTCAAATGATTATTGTTGTGCATATGACTTGGTAGCAAGGCAGGCCTTGCAGTCAATGCATAAGGAAACAAAATGGGAGTACAAAATGAATAATGTGAAGTAGATTTTCCTGTGCCCATCCAGTTCCTGGGTTCAAAGGCTTATTGGGGTGCATATGACTTGGTAGCAGGGCAGGCCTTGCAGTCAATGCATAACGAAACAGAATGGGAGTACAAAATGATTTATGTGAAGTGGATTTTCCTGTGCCCATCCAGTTCCTGGGTTCAAAGGCTTATTGGGGTGCATATGACTTGGTAGCAGGGCAGGCCTTGCAGTCAATGCATAAGAAAAGAGTTTGGGAGTACAACATGAATAATGTGAAGTGGATTTTCCTGTGTCCATCCAGTATGTGGGTTCAAAGGATTATTGGGGTGCATATAGGAAAGATGTATATCTTCGTACCGTGTTAGCCAGTAGATAGAAAAATATTTAGACTTGAGAGTCCTCAGTGGTTGATACCTTTTAATGGCTAACTGAAAAGATGGTAACAAATTGCAAGCTTTCGAGACTTCTCAATTAAGGAATCTGCTTCTCTGACCTGGGGGCATCAAAACACAATACCAGACCCCAATCAGAGGGCAATAAAACTCTCACTCCTTATCTATGAACTGTTCCAATATTTATGTTCATCCCTCTGCCATAATGACAGTTCTGCTTCACGTCACTTGTCTTACCTATTGCATTATTCCTGTGTCCTCTTGTGTATAAATATGTGATTCTTCAGTTTTTGTATTAGTCTATGCCTGATGAAGAGACCTGAGTAGTCTCGAAAGCTTGCAATTTGTTACCATCTTTTCAGTTAGCCATTAAAAGGTATCAACCACTGAGGACTCTCAAGTCTAAATATTTTTCTATTGGGGTGCATGTAACTTTGGGGCAGGCCGAGCCTTGCATTCAATGCAACATTTTTTTAAGGAAGCCCTCCTTTAGCTCTCGTGAAAGGGGTACTGGAGTGCGTCGTAATTCTTGGCAGCCCATCCACTCACTGCATAGACAATAACAGCATAGGAGACCCACTGTTTAATAATGGCTCTTTAAGAAGATTAATGCTGCCTGATGCCCCTGTAAAAATAGGCTCTGTGACTTTAAGAGTCCGTCCTTCATAAATGAAACAAGATGCACAGTGGCCTACTAGGAGTTTCACCTGTTCCTCTTTCCATCCAAGCCTGCCAATGAGGCCAGAGATTGGTTGCAGATGTGACATGTGGTATACAGGCTGTGACATCTGCAGTCATTGTAATTGTGATGCGATAGGGAATATGCCGCTGATCGTCACCTACCATTAACTGTTTGCATGTAATTTTCAGCTGCTATTCTATTTTATTAGTAATGTACATGGATATTGAGAATATTCTAGCCTGCAGTACTAATCACTGGTCACAGGAGGCCACTGTTTCCTCTGTAACTCCTCCATGACTCTCACTTAAACTGATTTGTGCAGGATTTTTATTCAGAGACAATAAACCAGTTCTGTGGGCTGACATAGAAACAGCTGTTCTGTTGGCAGAGATTTGTGTTTATGTTAAATAAACTCTTTTCTGCTGGATTGAACTGGAATTTAGGCAGAATCAGATGGAGTGCCAGGTCATAGGAAAGTTTAAGCAATTGGGAGGAAGTTCCTGACAGGAAGTTGTTGGTTCGGTGGTCTTCTTGTGAGAGCGAGGTAAGAGATGGAAGGAGGATGTGTACCATCTCCACCAAGCGCCATCTGCGGAGACAAGTGTTCCAGAAGGGCAAAGACTGCACCAGGTAGCACAGGATACCATCCTATTCCAGTTTCACCAGCAGAGGGGAAGTTTGGAGTGACAACATCCACAGGAAGTAGCAGAGTCAAAATCCCCAGAATCCAACATCTGTGACACACCTGGAGGGCCCTCCAGCAAGTCAGCTGTGGTACCACACACTGATTAGAAATTCGGCATCCCTTGGTCAAACAGCTGTCGTCCAGGCGGGCTCATTTCTGCAATGACACAGCGACCAGACACAGATTGGTAAGTCCTGTGCTCAGGCCCACTACGAGGATTACAGTGGGAGCGTGCACTCACACACACAGTTTGGCGCCAAACTCAGGCAGGGAGACACAGGCACTTGAATGCAGCAGTGCCCATCAGACTCAGCTTGCTGAACCAATAGTGACTTACAGAGACTACAGCATTAAAGGGGAATCTATCAAAGTATACAGAGGTGATCCGAGCAGCGGCCCATTGCACTCACATGGTCCTTAAAATGAATACGACGGTATAGAATTCAATAACTGGGCTCTACCTAGTGGGTTTAGAGTCATTTTGTTAAGTTTGTAAACTGCTGTTCTTCATCACCAATAGGCTAGCCCTGGCATTCATTTGATTGTTCCAGTTCTCCAGGTAAATGCTTGGTAGCTGCACTAATTGGGTGCACAACTAGGTAAATTATAGTAACATAGTCAATATTTAAGTGCACACTGAGTGATGCAGCACAGTGGTCCTGATCAGGTCAGACCAGGTGTGTGGGAATTAACCTGTTACATTTTGGTTGGTGAAATGGTTGGTGAAAGTTAAGCTCTGAACGTACTAGAGGGTGACGCCAGGCGGACAGTGATGGTGCCCCCTGAATCCGAGAGAGACTCCATAGAGAAGATATTATCCCTGCTGGAAGGTGTCAATAGAACTCGTGTGCAGGTGGTGCACTTGATGAGCGAATTCTTCAATTGGCCACAGCATGAGGCGGAAACCCTCCTGGGTAACCACTGTCCTAAGTACTCTATCTGGTGTTGGAAAAGCTGACATTTGCTGGGCTTGATTTTGAGGTCGTACACAAATGCCCTCCAGGAGGCAATTCAGGAGATCCGGTGACGCAACTCAAAGGGCATGGGCGCCATTCAGGAGATGGACCAGCTCCTGAAGGACCATTTTATTGCTGGGATAGCTAATAAGCTTTTACAAGACAAGGTTCGAGACATGACTCGGGGTAACTCAACTTTGACGTAGATGACAGCTACCTGGTCGTTCTAGAACGGGAAGAGGAGTCAAATCAGGAGATCAAGAAGTCGGTGAACAGTACCCAAGTCACAGATGCTCGGACTGGATCCAAAGAGGCGGCGGCCCTGAGAGAAGCAATCCAGACCTTGACAACAACACAGCCGGAGCAAATGTGGGAGCTCCGTCTAGAAATACAGTGGGGAAAAAAGTATTTAGTCAGCCACCCAGTGTATAAGTTCTCCCACTTAAAAAGATGAGAGAGGCCTGTAATTGACATCATACGTAGACCACAACTATGAGAGTCAAAATGAGAAAACAAATCCAGAAAATCACCTTTGTCTGATTTGGCAAAATTTATTTTGCAAATTATGGTGGAATTTGGCCATTAACAAACGTTCATCTCAATATTTTGTTATATATCCTTTGTTGGCAATGACAGAGGTCAGACATTTTCTGTAAGTGCACCATTATGCCTCTGCCGTTCTTTGAGAGATTTCAGGCACATGATGGAGCTGGAAGACAGAAGAGTCATCAGGTTGATGGCGGCCAATAAAAGCGAGATGGACGTACAAGGGATAGTCTGGATGCGGGTTCTATTTATTGGGCAGGACATTAGCAAGAAGGGGATTGTGCTGGTGGACCATCTGCCCCACAGAAGATTAGATGTAACACTAGGTATGAACATGCTAAAAGACCTAGACCATCATCTTAATGCCAAAGAAGGGCCTAAATATTGGCAACGGAACACCACACATTGGCTGACCCATAAGGTTCTGCAACAAATGGTGAAATGCTGTAGTCTGCGACAAAGCACAAAGTATGGTCAGTCCATTGGATGGGTAAAAGTGCCGATGAAGACCCCAGTGAAGATCCCGCCATGACAGGAACAAATATTGTTGCTGTCGTTGGGGGTTGGGCGACAACTGAGTGGGCTGGAAGTCCTGATTTAGCCTGTCGCCCAGGGAGAAACGCTGTTTCGGCCACTGGTAGTTCAGGCCCTCGCCACTGTCAAGAATTGTATGCTGCACCAGTGTCAAAGATAGAAAGTTAATAGTTCCTGGAAATACCCTGAAAGTTTATGTACCCGATGGAGTAATCCTTTGACAAGAAAGCTTCACGCTACAGCCATATAAGAGGTCAGCCTAGACCTTTACCAAAGATGCCCAGTGGAGAGAGACCCTGATGAGAGAGTGGAATGGCCGAGTGATCAAGGTCCAGATGGGGGTGGACCACTAGATCCTGACTCTGGGACAACAAAAGCTTCTGGAAGACACTTTGTGGGAATTCCAGGTGGCGTTCTCGAGACATGACGAGAACTTTGAGCGTGCTTCCACCATTGACCACGAAATTCCTACTGGTGAGGGCGCGTCAATTTGGGAACAGTACTGGCAAATTCCACACAAAATGTATCAGAAGGTAAAAGACATGGTGGTCAGCAAGTTGTAGATTCGAGTGATCCAGGAAAGTCAAAATCCTTGGGCTGCTCCAGTTGTCTTGGTGTGAAAAAACACGTGTCCCTCCGATTCTGTGTAGACTACCATTCAAGATGCCTACCCTACCCCCCTTCTGTAGATCAAAGTCATTGTGTGTTCTGAGTCATGCAAAATTCTTCTCAACTCTTGATCTGGCCAGTGGGTATTGGCAGATACCGGTGGCTGAGAAGGACAAGGCAAAGGCAACCTAGTGATGGTCAAGGCCAAGTTGCTGTTCAGATGGGTGGTTGGAGGCCACCCCAAATATGGTGAAGAGCCCCTGGGCGTGGAGGAGGTGACTACTTTGAGTGCAGTAGAACCCCCCTGTGATGAGGAATGGTTGGTTGTCCCTGTCCAGACACTGACAGGGGCTACAGCAGGGTAAGCTTGTAACCTTGGGAAGGAGTTCCACAGCCGGCAACCCCTCCTCCAATAGATGTGCTCGACGTTCCTTGTCCTACGACTTTGCGCAGGATGGCCAGGATCAATGCTGGTATACCTCCGCAGCGTTATACGCAAGACAAATTGTGAGGGGAAGGTTGTCAAGGATGCCAACCTCTGGTGGGGTGGCATGTGAGGTGATGGGGAATATGCCGTTGACCGTCACCTACCATTAACTGTTTGCATGTAATTTGCAGCTGCTGTTCTATTTTGTTAGTAATGTACATCGACATTGATAATATTCTTGCCTGCAGTACTAATCACCAGTCACAGGAGGCCACTATTTCCCATTCACGGTCCTTAAAGTGAACACGACGGTGTATAATTCAATAACTAGGTTCTAGCTAGTGGGTTTAGAGTCATTTTGTTAAATTTGTAAACTGATGTGCAGCATTACCAATAGGCCACCACTGGAATTCATTTGCTTACCTGGAAACCTGGAATAAATGCTCAGTAGCCGCACTGGGTTGGTGCACAACTAGGTAAATTATAGTAACGTAGTTTACATTTACATACCTTCTGAGTGATGCAGCGCAGTTCTGAAACGGTGCCTGTGAATTAATCTGTTACATTTTGTTGGTTGGCTGAACCGCGCTGAATCTGAGTTGAAGGCTACGGTCACACTATCAGTATCTGGTCAGTATTTCAAATCAGTTTTTGGAAGACAAAACCAGGAGTGGATGAAAAATGCAGACGTGGTGCAAATGTTTCAATTGTACTTTTTCTATGATTGTTCCTCCCCTGGTTTTAGCTGATGTAAAATACAGACCAAATACTGATAGTGAGATTGTAGCCTAACAGTAAAAGTTCATTTGACAAGTTTAGTGTTTACTGCTTTCCTTGTCCATGGCTTCATTGTATCCTGGGGATCCCACCCCGGTCCATGGCTTACAAAACCATAAGATGAGCATTAAGCAACGAGAAAGCAGCTCTCGAACAACAGGGAGTAATAGGTATAAGTTAATTTTTTTTATATGTCTTGTGCTCATCTTTATCTTGGACAACCCCTTGAAAGAAATATGGATATTAACAGATGTCAGGTGCTGGGGACTTGGAAGTTATTACTGGATATACTCAAGAAATAAGTGTAACATTTTATATACCGTATATTAGTTATCATTGATACAGGTGATGTGAATACTTGCAAGAGTTAAGAAAAAGTTGGATCACAGATTGAACCCTTTTGAACACAGTTGTAAGCTTCAACAAATGACCTTTTGATGTCACCTTCACCTAGAAAAGCACTTTTTTTTAAAGTTTACATTACAGCTGGATAACTGGCAAAACTGTGAAAAACACAAATGTGCAGAAGCAAGATTGTCTTCACCAGTTTTCTCCAGTTAAGTCTAGAATTCTTTGCTGTTTCTGCAAGATAGATTTGGATGGTTCAGCCAAACAAGCATCTTGCTCTGTAATGTAGATGGTCTAAACCAGTGGTGGTAAACCTATAGCATGCATCCCAGAGAGGGCACTCAGAGTCCTCCCTGTGGGCATAAGACACCAGCACCTACTTCAGTTGGATCTGCGTCCTCGGACACACAACCAGCTGAAGTGTATGGCAGCACATAAATGCCAAATCTGTGTGCACCAATACACGCTCATGGCCAATCAGAGGTCAGCAGCTTACGTCGGTGTACACGTGACTGGGCGTATGGCAGTGACTTGATACACACCCGTCACTTGGATGCTGAAGTCAACTGCTGGCTTCAGAAGGCGGCGCAGTGGAGGAGAGGAAGGACGGTGAGTAGGAGTGTTTATTGTGTTTTTTTTTCTATGCATTGAACAACAGCGGCGCCAGCAGGATGGGGGCATAAACCAGGATGGGGGGTCATACATCAGGATGGGGGAGCATATACAAGAATGGATGAGCATATACATGGAATGGGGGCATATACAAGGATGGAGGAGCATATACATGGATTGGTGGAGAATATACATGGATTGATGGAGCATATACATGGATTGGGGGAGCATATACAAGGATGGGGGAGTATATACAAGGATAGGGGAGCATATACCACAAGGATGGGCAAGCATATACCACAAGGATAGGTAGAGCAAATACTACAAGGATGGGGGGAGCAAATACCACAAGGATGGGAGGAGCAAATACCACAAGCATTGGGGAACAAATACCACAAGGATGGGGGGGCATTAACAAGATGGGTGATATTTCCATGGATGGGGGACAAAAACATGGAATGGGAAAGCATATATATGGATTGGGTGGAGCATATAAAAGGATGGGGAGCAAATAAAAGGATGGGGAAGCATATGCCACATGGATGGGGGAGCATATACCACAAGGATTGGGAAAGCATATACCAGGATGGGGGGCATATACATTCATTGGGGGAGCATAAGCCACAAGGATGGGGGCATATATAAGGATAGGGAAAGCATATACCAGGATGGGGGACATATACCAGGATAGGGATATATACAAATATGGAGAAACATATACATGGATAGGGAGGCATATACAAGAATGGGGGCATATACAAAGATGGAGAATCATATATATGATTTGGGGGAGCATATACATGGACTAGGGAGCATATACAAGGATTAGGAGCATATAGAAGGATGGGGGGCATATATATGAATAGGGGGAGCATATACAAGTATGGGGAAAATATACCAGGATTGGGGTGCACATACCAGAATGGGGGATATATATCAGGATGGAGGAGCATATACCAGGATGGGGGAGCATATAACAGGATGGGGGCATATATGCCAGGATGAAGGACATATACAATGATGGGGGGAGCATATACGACAACGATGGGGGATATATACCAGGATGGGGGTGCATATGCAAGGATGGGGGAGCATAAATAAATAAGGATGGGGCAGCATATACCATGACGATAGGGGGGATCATATACGACAAGGATTGGGGGACCATACACAAGAATGGGGGGAGCATATACAAGGATGGGGGAGTATATACAAGAAAGGGGGAGTATATACAAGAAAGGGGGAGCATATACAAGGATGGAGGAGCCAATTCTAGGATTGGGGACATATATATGGATTGGGGGGAGCATATACAAGGATGGAAGGAATATATGGGGATGGGGGGTGTTATGTTTCGGTAGCTGAGGAGTGCAGGCAAAAAAGGCAATACACCAGAGCAGTTGGAATCTATGAGATTGCAGTACCCTGACTAACCACAACAACTAGAGGCAGCCGTGGAGCGTTCCTACGTTGGTCCTAGACGCCTCGTCACAGCCTGAGAAACTAACTACACCTAAAGATAGAAATAGGAAAGCTATCTGCCCCGGAGCAGAACCCCAAAGATAATAGAAAGCCCCCAAACATGTAATGGCGGTTAGACAAGAAGAAATACAGACACAGACAGAAAATAGTATGAGCAAACGTTGGGGCCCAAACTAACTAAATAGAAAAGGATAGGAAGGGTACTTACTGCAATCCCAGAAAACCCTGAAAAGCACCAACTCTACTTATTTCAAAAACACCTGAGATCACACGACCTCTACCACCTAAATTAGTTCTCTGGTGTAACAAAATCAAAACAGCAGCCACTGAAAAAACTGGAAAAAGCAAAGGTACAAACATCAGTGGCTGAACTAAACTGAGAGGGCAAAAGCCCCCGGAGGGGACCCTGAAGGCCCCCACAGAAGTGCAGGACAAAATGCAAAAATCAAGCACAAAAACAAAAAGAAGAAAATGTCTTATCTGTTAGCAGGAGATGCAGACACGACACAGCAGGCTACAAAGGAAACAGGAATCAAGGATTCAGACCAGAACAATTGATCACCGGCAACCCTGATGGGAAGGTGACTCCCTTATATAAGACCAGTCAGTAACACCTGATTCCCAATCCTCACAATCTTCACTGGACAGACCAGCACCGCTTGTAACCACCAGAGGGAGCCTCTGCTCAGAACTCATCCCAAGCCCACTCACAACAGGGGGGTGCATATACCACAAGGATGGGAGGACTATATAGAGATGGGGGGTGCATATACCACAAGGATGGGGGATATATACCAGGATGAGGGGCATATACCAGTATGGGGGGATCATATACCAGGATAGGGAGCATATTTGTTTGTACAGTATATGTGCAGTCTGGTACCCCTGCTCCTGTCTGTGACTGTTCTCTGCTGCCTCCACCTGCTCTCTGCACAAATTGTTTTTTCTAAACTAAAACCTCAGTATTCAGATTATGGCAAATTGCAGTGTTGGCACTTTGCCATAAATAAGTGGGTTTTGGGTTGCAGTTTGGGTACTTGGTCTCTAAAAGGGTTACAATCACTGGTCTAAACCCTTCTCACAGTGCTATTTACAGATAGGGCTCTGGTTTTGCTAATATAAGCTCTGTTGCAATATGTGGCACAGCCTTGAAAATAAGTCGTCATATATACTTGGGCATCTTCAATGAGAGTCTGTACCCTTCATGCTGCGTCAAAATCATCTGAGCAGATTCGGATGAAAAAGTAATCATTTTACTAGTAACAAAGCTGTTTTAATAATATTAAAGCGCTTTTCCTGGCTAAAATGAAAATAATGCACACACTGTTATGATTTTCACGGTATACAATGAGCTAATGTGCGCATGTATGCAATCTATATACAGTGGGGGAAATAAGTATTTGATCCCTTGCTGATTTTGTAAGTTTGCCCACTGACAAAGACATGAACAGTCTATAATTTTAAGGGTAGGTTAATTTTAATATTGAGAGATTGAATATCAAAATTAATATCCAGAAAATCACATTGTATAAATTATATTAATTTATTTGCATTTTGCAGTGCTGCTGCACTACTTCTGGGACGCGGTCCTTCACTATAACGATTCATCATAAGTTAAAGGTACTTCTTGACAAAGGCTGGGTTATGCCGAAAAATTGATGAACCTTTTATGTACCTGGACACACCTATGAGATATATTTTTGGATGAATCTTATCATATAGATATATACTTGGATGAACTACCTCTTTTTCACCTGTGTTTGATCATTATCTTTATGAATAAAGAGTGACTTTTTTTGCAACATTTTTGTGTGCCAGAGCTGTCTTACATAGTCACCTTTATAAAAGACTCTTGTCCACAGACTCAATTAATCAATCAGACTCTAACCTCTACAACAAAGGCAAGACCAAAGAGCTTTATAAGGATGTCAAGGACCAGAACATAGACCTGCACAAAGCTAGAATGAGCTACAAAACCATAAGTAAGACGTTTGGTGAGGAGACAACTGTTGGTGCAATAGTAAGAAAATGGAAGAAATACATGACTGTCAATCGACATCGATCTGGGGTACCATGCAACATCTCACCTCGTGGGGTATCCTTGATCATGATGAAGGTGAGAGATCAGCCTAAAACTACATGGGGGAACTTGTTAATGCTCTCAAGACAGCTGAGACCACAGTCACCAAGAAAACCATTAGTAACACATTACGCCATAAAGGTTTAAAATCTTGCAGTGCCCCCAAGGTCCTCCTGCTCAAGAAGGCACATGTGCAGGCCCATCTGAAGATTGCCATTAACACCTGGATGATTCTGTGAGTGATTGTGAGAAGGTGCTGTGGTCACAAACCACAGCACAGGTGTGTGGAGACAAAAATTGAGGTCTTTGGCATTAACTCAACTTGCCGTGTTTGGAGGAAGAGAAATGCTGACAATGACACAAAGAACACGGTCCCCACTGTCAAGCATGGAGGTGGAAACATTATGTTTGGGGGTCTTTCTCTGCTAAGCGCACAGGACTACTTCACCACATCAATGGTAGAATGGATGGAGCCATGAACCGTAAAATCCTGAGAGACAACCTCCTTCCCTTCGCCAGGACATGAAAAATGGGTCGTTGCTGGGCCTTCCAGCACGACAGTGTCCCAAAACATACAGCCAAGGCAACAAAGGAGTGGTTAAAAAGGAAGCACATTAAGGTCATGGAATGGCCTAGCCAGTCTCCAGACCTTAATCCCATAGAAAACTTATGAAGGGAGTTGAAGCTCAGAGTTGCCAAGAGACAGCCTCAAAATCTTAATGATTCAGAGATGATCTGCAAAGAGGAGTGGACTAAAATTCCTCCTGACATGTGAGCAAACCTCATTATTAACTACAAAAAACATTGGACTGCTGTGCTTGCCAACAAGCGTTTTGCCACCAAGTATTAAGTTTTGTTTGCCAGAGGGATCAAATATATATTTCTCACTGCAAAATGCAAATACATTCATAAAATTTATACAATGTGATTTTCTGGATTTTATTTTTGATATTCTATCTCTCAATGTTAAAATTAACCTACCCTTAAAATTATAGACTGTTTATGTCTTTGTCAGTGGGCAAACTTACAAAATCAGCAAGGGATCAAATACTTATTTCCCCCACGGTACTTGTGTTCATGTGTCGACTGGTCTCATCCGGCGTCTCTCACATTTTTTATTGAGAGAAGCTGGATGAGAATAGTCTGCACATGAATGCAAGTATGCAAATCGCATATATGCGGTCACATGACCACGCACTCGCTTGGGGATCATGACAGAGTGTGCATTGTATACTGTCACAAAGTGGAAGTCTGCAGTCACATAGAGTGACTGCAGACTTTTCATTTCAGGGTGTAAAGCAAATTTAAATAGTGCATATTAAATGCTATACATTGAACGGATGAAGAAACATGTAACAATAGATAATTCTAGGTTATGTACAGTATATAGATTTACAGATAGTAATGATTGCATCTGCTTGTTTGAATTAATGATTGCAGCAACAGATACAGGAAAGATGTATATCTTTGTACCGTGTTAGCCATTGAAAGGTATCAACCACTGAGGACTCTCAATTCTAAATATTTTTGCAGCAACAGACACATTTACAGCATACGATATCATCTCCTCACCGCACTTGATGCTCTCCATGCGAACTGCCAGACCAGCTTGTGCTGCAGCGATTAATTTCAACGCAATAAAAAACTGAGCTGGACCGAAGAAACCCACATGTTTTGCACCACACAATTCTGTGATCTAAGAGAAAAAATACAAAGAGGGCATTTCTATCGGTAGGCATACATTTTAAAGGAAAAGGTTACAATTGCACATTTACTTCTATTTCCTGACTATTACCGGGTACAAACAGGAGCTACTCACATGTATTTTTAAAGCATTTATGCATTGACAGTGTGGTATATTTGACACTTTAGCTTTATTTTTTAGCTCAGCATGATTATGGCTAGAGTTGAGCGAATATTTCAACATTTCGTTTGGATCACGATCGCTGAATCTGCAATATTCGCCGATTTAATCGCCAAATATTTGCTGATTATAGCCAAATGCTATTGGAGTCATTGGGAGGCAAAAACAAAGGCATACACAACACAAACACTGGTGTTTGCCATGCTGTATGAAAGCCTGCTACCGTTGCCCAGTGTCTCCATGATGAACTCCAGTAAAAGTTCTCATGCTCACTGTGGCATTTAGAAACGTCCTGGGAGTTCACAGCTACACCCTTTTTTTTTGGGGGGGGGGTCTCCCATTTTAATAACCAGTAAAGGCAAAGTATACAGCTGTGAGCTGATATTATTAGCCTGGGAAGCTAAATGGGTATTACCCCATTCTCAAGATACAAACATCTGTCGCCAGCCGTCGGCTTTCCTTCTGCTGTTTAAGAAAATTACGCAGGAGCCCACGCCATTTTTTTTTCAGAAAAATAATCTTTTAATAATTAAATACATGTACAGTAAGCTGCACACACTGTACTAATTGTATATGTGACTTACATATGTATTCTGTGTGTATATAATGTATGTAATCCATCTATTCTATCTTTTCAGGTCCTGCTGTGATCTTACTGTACACAGCAGATGAATTGCCGGCTTTTCTTCTATATGTGTCACTGACATCTATACATTTATTCTATGTGTATATACTGTACATAATCCATCTGTTCTATCCTGTGGGGTCCTGTTGTGATTTTACTGTAAGCGGCTGCTGAATTGCCGGCTTTTTATCTATTATCTATCATCTATATATTATCTACTTTAAAATACTTTAGTGGCAACACAGTTATTTGCTTACACTTTTACCGAATTTTACCGACTTTTTCCGATTGTAAGAAAAATATTCGTGTTTCCAATCGTGAATCCAAATGTGCCATAGTCGTGTCGAATTTATGTTTGGTGATCATTTTCCAAACATATTCGCTCATCTCTAATTATGGCAAAACTAAATTCAAATATTCGTTTTTAAACCCTTCCCAACCTGGCAAATTTTAGATTTTAAAGCAAATCTGTCTATGGGTATTTACAGTGGCAAGTAAAAGTTTGGGGACGTCTGGTCAAAATTACAGTTATTCTGAACAGTTAAGAAAGTTGAAGATGAAATGACCTCTAAAAGGTCTAAAGTTAAAGATTACACATTTCTCTTGTATTTTAGGCAAAAATAAATATTTACATTGATGCAAAAGTTTATGCACCCTTGGAGATTTGTGGGCTCAGATAACTTTGTCCAAAGTTTCAGACCTTAAAGGGAATCTGTCACACCATTTTTGCCCTATAAGCTGCGGCCACCGCCATCAGGGGCTTATCTACAGCATTCTGGAATGATGTAGATAAGCCCCCGATGTCACCTGAAAGTGAAGAAAAATGAGTTATAAAATACTCACCCAGGGGCGGTCCGGTCCTGAGTTAGTCGCGGTCCGGTTCGGCGCCTCCTATCTTGTAGAGAAGCCACCCTCTTCTTTCTGTCCTGTCGCGGCTCCTGTGCAGGCGCACTGCTCTGCCCTGGTGAGGGCAGAGCAGAGTACTACAGTGCGCAGGCGCCGGGAAAGGTCAGAGAGGTCCGGCTGGCTGGTTACAAAAAGCATTTAGAAGCTGTAATATTTTCAAAAGTCAGTACTAACCATGCAGGGTGCCAAAACTTTAGCATCGGTCCATTTTCCTTTTTGTAATTTTAAAATGTGAAAGATGAAAATATATATGTAGTTTTTTGCCTAAAATACAAGAAAAATGTGTAATCTTTAACTTTAGACCTTTTAGAGATCATTTAATCTTCAAGTTGCTTAACTATTCACAATACTAGTAATTTTAACCAGGGGTGCCCAATCTTTTACATGCTACTGTAGGTCATAGGAAGCTGAATAAAATGACACCTTGCTTTTCTTATATGTATATGAGCTGTTTAGGACTATAGGCCAGACACTGACAATAGAAAGGAACAGCATCCAGTCCAGATGATGAAAAAGAAAAAAGCCTTTATTCCGCCATGATACGACGTTTCGATCACAATTGGTCTTTATCAAGTATGGGCCAGACACTGTTCTGCATAAGAATCTGTCTCCAGAGATTATATTACACAAAGGGGAGTTACCAGTGTGATGTGTAATGTTGCTCTCTGCTCTCCTGATCTCACTGTACAGTAGAGCTGTGTGTGAATATGGGCACAGTCAAATGACTGTATACCATAGACGACAATCGCATCGCAGTGCAAGGACCTATTCCTGACCTGAGCGCGACGGCTGCATAGAAATACATGCTGTCACGCTCAGATCAAAAGAGCCACCTGCCAGTCCGCGCATTGTGATGCGATCCTCATCTCTGTTATGCGGCCGTTTGACTGACCCCTATATCTGGCACAATTTGCAGCTGTCCTTTTGGTGCTTCAGCTTCCATCTCAGAGGTAGACAGACAGTGTTGCAATACAGCAGAGTTGTGAGAGCTGCAGCTGCTAATGTATATGTAAGACGACTAAGTTCAATTCTACTGTTCTGTGTTCGTTTCATTTAAAATAAGCCCTGAATGCAGATTCTCATGAAGATCATTTTTGTGCCCACAGTCCTGAACAGCTCATTTACATATAAGAAAAATGTGGATTTCTCTAGAATAAGACATCATATCGAAGATATCAATGTATCATTTTATTCAACTTCCTATGACTTATAATATGCCCTTAAATGTACACTGCTAAAAA
>VIAB01011887.1:22801-39582 GCA_009801035.1 Oophaga pumilio
CAGCACTCACACACTGCTCGTATACCGCACACAGTCCTGACACACTGCTCGTATATAGCACACATTATGCTGTATTTCATTTTGCTCCATGCAACAACCGAGTGCTCTCTAGTTATCAGTCCTCCAATGTCACCTTTACAGGCAGGACACAATACTTTATCTTGATATCCAAGACAGACCCATCATGGATCATAAAATAATAGCTCCTAATAACTGCATGGAGAGCCTACGATGTTAACCATGCCACCACCACATCCTGACATTTACTTATGCTCCATTACTGACCTATGTGTGATGATAATGTGTTTGTAGAGTTTGTGTCGTGAGAACAAAGACTTCACATCTCCAGATAAAATTGAGACCAAGCAATCTTTGCATGCAGGGTTAACCAGGTCTAGGCTGGCCTATAGGCTCCGTACTGATACAGTATCATGTTCTGTTTCAGTGGAGGGTGGTCTCCTGAACATTGTCTTTGGTGGGCCCAATGAATCGCAGCTCTACATTTATTATTAGGCTACACATGTTGTATAATGGATCAATGTACAACAAATATATTATTATCTAGGAATGTACCTTCACAGGACTCCTAGATGCCCCACAAGTACTGGGCTCTCTGCTGGCTTACTTCATTGGATGGAAAATGAGCTCAGAGATGAGAATGACATCCGTGGAATCTGTCTTCTCATCATTCCACACATTATTATTATTATTATTATTATTATTATTTATATAGCGCCATTAACTCCATGGTACATGAGAAGGGGTTACATACAAAGTTATAGATATCGTTTACAGTAAACAAATTTACAATGACAGACTGGTACAGAGGGGAGAGGACCCTGTCCTTGCGGACTTACATTCTACTTACACACATAATACAGAACTTGTTTTTGGCTGGACAAAAAAAATACTCTCATTCATGATCATAGAATTGGTCGAAGACATCCATGTTCGCGGCTATGTTCACATTTTCCTTAATAAACACTTAATTCACAGTCTTTGTACCCATATCTGCGCACCAAATGACAATTTATGGATCATGCATTGATTGTTAGTTCAGCTCCTGTGTGCCAGTGCCTATCATTCTATAAGTTTCCACACCCAGTTAGATGGTGTCACACTTCATCAGCCATGATGCACTGGAATGGGTCCAAATGGCCATGTAAAGTCATATCCATTAAAAAATTGAAATACAGGACAAACCACCTTCCTTTAAGTGATCCGAGGTATGACTTCAAAAGCGATTTTGCTATAGGTCCACATGTTGTTCTGCAGAAACACAGTTTTGACGAATGAGGTCCGATATGCATTATTCTATACCAGGGGTGCACAACATTTTTTGGTCCAGGCACCAATATTGAACCATTCCCAAGGTTCAGCAAAAAAAATGTAAACGGGTAATTACATGAATACAACACCAGAACCACAGTTCGTATATTATTACATCACCAGAACCAAGTTTTCAGTATTTGAGAAGGATTTGGAGGGTTTCTCCTAAACAAAAATCAGTGTGAACACACGCTAACTTATACTAAGTTTTTGGAGCAGAAACTTGCCTCATAATCTCTACATTTTGAGGATTTTTTAAGTTTTAACATAGCCATGAAGCATGTTATGGATTTCTACATGTGTATGAGATCAGAACCACTATCAGCACGAGTGAGGCACCAAAACCACAGTTAGTTCTTGAATACAGCACCAGAACACAGTCAGTGCATGAACGCAGAGCCAGAACCACTATTAGTACATAAATGCAGAGCTAGAACCACTGTCAGTACATTAATGTAGTGCCAGAACTACTGTCAGTACATTAATGTAGTGCCAGAACTACCGTCAGTATATGATTGCAGGGCTAGGAACACCAACACATCTATACAGCACCAAGCTTAGTACAGTGATCAATTGCAATGTCAGATCAGCCCCATATACAATTATATTACATGAACTTATCACTCCCAGTATGTCCTTAACCAATGGTAAGAAGACGCTTCAAGTTGCTGTTACCAGTCATTATCAGACTGCAAACCATACAGACAACCAAAGTACTGCCACATAAATATCTCCTATGCTGGGCCCCTGAATAAATAATTGCCTCTCATTGTGCTTCCTGCACCAAATATCCCCCCCCCATACTGGACCTCTCCATAATGTCCAGCTTCACAGCCTCTGTCCATAATATACCCCCTCACAGCCTCCTCTATAATACACTCCCACACTGCCCCTCTCCATGATATACCGCCACAATGCCCCTCTCCATAAAATACCCACTCACAGCCCCGCTCCATAAAATACTCCTTCACAGCCCCTCTCCATAACCATAATAAACCCCCCACACTGCCTCTTTCCATAATATCACCCCAATGTTATGCCCTCTTTGACATTCTGCCAATTGCCCTATAATGTCCTGCATTGCCTCATAATATACCCCATAATGTCCTCCATTGCCTCATAATATACCCCATAATGTCCTCCATTGTCTCATAATATACCCCATATTGTCCTCCGTTGCCTCATAATATACACGATAATGTCCTCCATTGCCTCATAATATACCCCATAATGTCCTCCATTGCCTCATAATATATACCATAATGTCCTCCATTGCCTCATAATATATACCATAATGTCCTCCATTGCCTCATAATATATACCATAATGTCCTCCAATGCCCCTTTATGTGACCTCCAGTAAACCCAACCTTTCCAGTCCCCGGCCCTCTCATCCAAAATGAAAGCACATTCTTCAGCAAATCCATTGAGCGGTTACCAGTGCCCGATGCCTAGTCAGGCTATGCGGCTCCGGCAGCTGACCTCATCACGCTGCTGCACTTCAGGGCTGGGACTGACGCATGCTGCTCTGCCTCAGACCCAGCGCCACAGTGTTCAAATTTATTTGCGTCTGAAAAATGCAAGTACATTTGGCTACACGAACAAAGGAGCAGCATCTCGTGGACACCTGCGCAGACTGCACAACATCTCTTGCTGGGCTGTATGTTGTGCAGGCCTGTTCTATGCAAACTATACAATGGAATAGGGTCTGGTTTTGTAGCTCACAAGCCCCATTCTAGGCCCCTTTGTGGTATTTATGTCCCCCATCCTGAGTTCCTTTCTCGCATTTATGCCTCCCCAATCCTGGGTTCCTTCCTGGTATATATGTTCGCCATCCCGTGCCCCTTTCTGGATTATATGTCTCCCATCCTGGGTTCTTTCCCGGTATATATATGTACTCCATCCTGGGTCCCTTCCTGGTAAATATGACTCCCACCGCTGTTCTTTAACGCATAAAAAAAAAACTATACGCACCTTCCACCGCTCCCATGACTCACGATATAATAATAATCTTTATTTTTATATAGCGCTAACATATTCCGCAGCGCTTTACAGTTTGCACACATTATCGTCTCCGTCCCTGAAGCGGTTGCAATCTAGATTCCCTATCTGTATGTTTTTGGAATGTGGGAGGAAACCGGAGAACCCAGAGAAAACCCACACAAACACGGGGAGAACATACAAACTCCTTGCAGATGTTGTCCTTGGTGGGATTTGAACCTAGGACTCCAGCGCTGCAAGGCTGCAGTACTAACCACTGAGCCACTGTGCTGTATCCTCTTCTATAGCCGGCAGCTGTCATCACCGTGCCTGCTATGAATGATGTATGATGTCACTGCCATGCACTGCCTGCCGACGTCAGCTGCCAGCCTATAATTGGCCGGCGACGTGTATTGCAGTGCAGGAACACAGCGGGTCTCTGCCCCGCAATACATTTCAGCTGTATGTGCATCCTTGAACAGTCAGACTTTCATTAATGTTGCTCGTGGTTCAGGCTGCATGAATCTGATGACAGATTCCCTTTAATCGGCACAATATACCTATCACCGTGCGTTGTTCTGCAATATTGCTCCCCAAAACAGTGACAAACACAAATGCCCCATATAAAGCTAGACACAACCTGTTCCCACCTGGAATACTAAAGCGAGTGCACCTTACAGTTATGTACGGAAGACTGAGGCCCAGTTCAAGAACAGTTTTCTACTCCTGTATATCACCCATTCTGCCATATGGGACTGAACTGGTAACTATTTGTGAACCCTTAACAGGAGGAACACAATGGTTTATCTTTAACATCGTGTCCAGGACTCATCATTTATAGTAAAATAATAGCCCTAATAACCTTATGTATAGCGTCAACCATGTCCTCCTGCACATCCTCGCATTTACTTCTGCCTAATTACTCCCCTATAATCTGATATCAATGTGTTTGTACAACTGAGTCTGATGAGAGATGGATTGTAGATGTAGCGAAGATGACATCATTGATCTTCTCACAAGACTCACCAGCTGAAAGACATTGTACTGATGACAGGCATACCTACTAGAAAAAAGTAAGAGGATGGTTGAACAACTGTTGAACATCAAGGCCACCGTCTCTGACAATATCAACAGTATAATGTGTATGGGGTATCCCCTCTGACAAATAGTGTTATGAAAGAAGAATCTGGCTAAACCTGGGCGACAGTCTACTGTAAAAGAGTCCCCCGAGTCTCCCTCGACATCATGTGATTTATCATGTCCAATTTGAGACTCTCTCATGAAGAACACAGGAGGGCTCGGCAGAGCGATTGCTGCTGGGTAAAATAACTGCTGGCTAAACCATCGTTCCACTCCACCAACTGCCATCTAATGTGTATGGGGGGACTTTAGGAAACACAGTAGCACTCAACTAAGTGTTTCTATCTATGGGGAAGTCAGGGAACATCTGACAGCCATCTAATGTGTATGGAGGCCTTCACGCTGGTGGTTACACATTTTAGTTTATAGTCCATATTGACCATACAGTTTAGACCAGACATGCTTAATTACACCAGGTGAAGGGCAAATCATATGTCTTGAGAACTTTTTGACAGATTTTTTGTGGACAAGAGACTAAATTAAAATACAGTCACATTCATTCAAGGCAATGTTGGTCTGTTGTGATAAGCTAAAATAACCATTTGTTAATAAAGGGGTGGTCTAAAACTAACATTTATTTTAATTCTAAATGTTTGTCTATTTAATGTAATAATCAAATCTCTTTTCTAATATACTTTAATTAAAAAGTCCCCATCATTCCCTCACTACACTATCTGGTGCTTTATTTTATTTTTTACCCAACTTCCTGTTTGATGTTGCTTCGTTGGAGGACTACGAGTTTGTCCTGGGATACTCAAAAGAGACTTCATCAGGGGGCAAAGGCTGCAGTCACTGCCATAACCTCTACACCCACCCTGAAATGAAACCTCATCAGTGATGTCCATTTCAGGGCCTGGGCTAGTCCCTGCTCTACTGTGCATGCGTCGGTGGTCAATTCAGATGTATGCTCAGTAGGGTCTTCTCACTGTGAAATAATCTTTTTTAATGCTCAGTGACAGAGCTCTCCCTCTCCGGCTCTGATAAGTTACGAGCCAGAAAGAGAGCACCCTGTTAGTGCGCATTGTACAGAGAAAACCTGGAGAGCAGGGACCAGCCCCACCCTGCAAGTGAAGTCATATTAACCTGCTGTCAACCTCATAGAACCAACATAGATTTCTCTGGTGGTTTGCATTAGGACCGAAGGTGAAGACAGTTCTTCTGTCTCCGGACCATTAAGGCCTGTGATTGGTGCAGCGGTCAGGTGACTAGATTCTCAGGGGTGACAACATTTGAGTACGGTTCACTTTGTTATTTTCACTGCATCCATGTTCCCAATAACATTTTTGTTTAGCCCTCACATATTAAATCTTTGTTTAAGGGTCCATGGCAAGATTTAGCCCTTAGAATCTTAGTCCAACATTTTGAAAAATGAGCGCGAATAGCTATAATCAATCCCATCAGCAATTGTTTAATCTGTTTAGACTAGCTGACCAGAATTATATGCTCCCAGAATGACCATCAATACAAACGTTCTGTGCCCATGAAATATGATTTTACAGGCAATACATCTATTGTTCACACAGTTGTAACAAGTATGTTGTACCAAATGCTCGTTCCTGATTATCTTCTCATCTAAATTATCCCTTATTGGGAATTCCTTCTTACCAGCTCTCCTGTAATGTTGGGGAGACTCCCGGCAAAAAAATGAGTGATACTTCTTAAGGTACTGCCACACTAAACAACATCGCTAACGGGATCGCTAAAAAACGTCACTATTTAGCGATCCCGTTAGCGATGTTGTTGTGTGCGGCATCTACCAGCGACGTGGCCCCTGCTGAGATCCTGCTGTGATCTCGCTCGTCGTTCTCATCGTTCCGGACCCTATTTTTATCGTCGGCGCCCCGCTGGTAAGTATATATCGCTGAGTGTAGCACCTTTTGTTAGCGATTTAGCGGTACTTTTGTACCGCTAAAGTCATTAAGGAGATCGCTAACCGCGATAGCGTCCTTAACGACATCGCTAAATTAGGCTGCTACTAGCGATATAGAAACAATCCCGCTAGCGATCGCATTAGTATGCGTCGTTATCGTGATCGCTAGCGGGATTGTTTAGTGTGGCAGGGGCTTAACTCTCAGGAGAGATAACAACAAATCTCCTGCAAACATCACTTCACTTCTTGGGTTAGTAGTTAACAGATGTGTGTCTCCAAGATGACATCTCTTCACATGGGGTAAAGGGACGTCTTTGACTTCCTTAGGCTCCAGCGATCCATAAGACTGGAACTTTTGGAGAAGTTATAGTCATTTGTTCAACATGAGTGATAGGCTATGACTTAATAGCGGTTAGTACATCACCTAAAGAGAAATTGTGAAAAATAAAATGGCCAAAGCCACCACACCACTCTCCTAAAACCCAATTAAATTTCTCCTATTATTTTTTGTGCAAGTGAGAGACAAGAAGAGCTCAGGTTGGTTTGCTCTTTCTCTATTTTCCAAAGTAGTAGTGGTTGAAAGACCTACCACATGTTTACTTCACTTAGAGATATGCGCCATCCAGAGCTGGGGCAGTTGAAGAGACATCAGATAATAAACTGTATTCTCCTCTACTCAAAAATTGCATCTTTCCCTGAAGGCATGAATGTTCCAATCCACAATATGGAGAAGTGTAGGTTCTTGTAAATTAGGTGGAGTAGAGTCATATGTAAGCGCATGGTCCGTTCTTCTATGCTAGATATTTTTGGATTTTTTTTTTACGCAGACACTTGATCTCAACATTAGATATCACTGAGTTTTTAGTTTTCCTCATCGTCTACCTGAAATTCAAGATATCATGCAACCACTTGAGGTGAGGCTATTCCGGTTCAGTAATTAGTAAGTAATTCTTGCCTCTTATTATGGTCTGCTCGATAGCAACAAAACTCCACTCCATGAATGAGGAGCGGAGGAATGGATGACGTTATTCCAGATTAACGGTAAACAGGGCAATGATCTCCTTTCCAGAGCACAAGCGGATCCCATTATCTTTGGAATGTACTTCATAAAGCTTGTAAAATCTCATTATGTCCCATCCACCAATCTGTTTCATCACCTGTGGCCTTGCTTCTGAGCACCAGCTACATCTCATCGATACTTACAAATAAACATCCAGTCTTTACCTATTATACCTCACATTTAACCCTACATCATCTGCAATGTCATGAACGATATCCAATATTTAGTCACGTTGGCATGAAAAAAGCTATAGGTGGTATGAGATAGTGTGTATGGAACGTCAATTTCTCTAACAAGGTATATCTTCTCACAAAACCTAAAGGTACCTACACACATTGGCCACCGCTGAACATTGCATCAGAGTTTGCATCTGAATCCTTGAAAAATGAGATTCTAACCATCCCCACCACACATACAAGCATCCCTTCTGCTGGGACGTCCCGCGATCAGCTGTAATCTGTGGGGAAGCCTGGCAAAAAGAATAAAATTTTCCTGCTGGATCCCCAAAGGGGAAAAGAAGCATTCAACATTTTTCATGATCGATTGTCTTTGTAATGCAGGACACGATGGGTTCAGCAGAACCAGGTAATACCTTTGGAACGTTCCCCTTTAGGTAAGAGATGAGGATCCTGATTCCTGAACACAAGACCTCCACTATGAGCCCCTCCTCCATCACCCCTTTAAGAAACATCTTTTGGTTTTCTAGTGTTGACGGAAAACAATGAATTGAGAAAGCTTATGTTTATTCAAGATTATCTGAGAATCCAGTCTCAAATCTGTTTGGAGTTGGTTGTTAAAGATGGCCCAATTCAATTCTGAGTTTAACAAGATGGAAGAATGCTGAGCTTTTACATATCTACTGGTATCTCCAAAAGGTTTTGGTTTTTGGAGAGTCATATTGTATGGCTCTATATGCTGCGATTCAGTTTTTTTAATTCTTCATTAAATTTTCAGCTTTATTCATCAAATCTACTTTGAAGGATTTTCTATTACATCTGCTATGGGCCAGGGTGATAATTGAACACTAGAAAACTCCTAAAAACGGGACATTTTGAACCGGTATTAGTTTGACTAAGAAAATCTATGAGTATGAGGAGATATCCAAGCCCAATTGTATTCATTTTTATTTTCCCTCCTCATTAGATGTTTCTGGGTGGTTGGGACCAGGGCATATTTTTTCTATCCTTCTAATGTTTTTTTGTTGAATAAAAGAAAAAGATGGAAAGGTGGCACCATAGTTTGGCGGGTTTCACACTTACAAAATTCAGAGTCCATGTACAGACAACGATGTTCGGAACAACCGTGGGTTTTCTAATCCAAACTCCACATCTTCTTGTTTGCCTTTGAGGTTGCTGAGTTCGGGTCAGAGGACCTGAGGCAAGTCTGTAGATTGAGGTTTGTACTCAAACTGTAAATGTTGGAAGTGTGATATACAACCCTTGATGGAAACCACGAGATTTCATCTTTCTGCTGAATATCCAAGCATTCCAATAATATAGGCAAATCACCTTCATCTTAGATGAATACCAACCCCCTTTGTGACCCCTCAGTGCCGAGCTGTAGAATGAGGTATGTAAGATATGTATGCTTTTGTTGTATTGACCTAAATGGAGACCCTGGTGGAATTCACTTGAGAAGCATACTTCTTCTTCTACTTGTTATTTATCTTTATAGAAGTACCTGCTAATATAGCTCCTTTCACAAGGAAATGAAAGCTCTCCATCAAAGGGTATATGTTATATTTCCAAAAATAGTAAGGCTTTACCCAAAATGTGTTTTTTACTATAAGCCTTATGTGCAGCCAGAACGAACACTTGTGAGAAGGTTAATGGACATGAAGGACATGTTTGCTGCAGGTGGCAGAGCAATTTTGTAAATTAGAACTCGTGTATATTGAGTGATTAAGCAATCTTCCCAGTCTGGGCTTCCTGTTCTTATTGATGGTCGCTGTGCAGAGACAACTTGACACAGAAAGTAATCATTTAGGATAGTAGACAAGAGTGCAGACCTGGGAAAACAGGAAGCCTTGACAACAGACATAAAAGGGTCAAACTGGGCAAGTTATTACCAATCCACATGATAAGTAATAAATTGATTACTGGGGATCTAACCACTGGGACCTCAACTGATCCCAATAATGGGGCTCTGTACAGAGGTTGTTATTAGACGGTGATGGAATAGTGGCATGTAAGCACGCCTAACGCCACATTTTGTAGTGGAAAATTTTACAGTCCTATTCTCAGCTATCAGACCCCCAGTTCTCACTAAGTTCTAATATCCACTATGTGAATGCAATATACTTCAACATTGAAATTGCAACACAAAGAAGGCAAAGTCATGGAACTATCAAAAGCACAAGATATATAGAAATAAACATGTAAATGATGAAAAAGTACAAACAATAATTTTAAAACATCTTGATTTATTCAGTACTTGGCATGTTAGCAGTGAGGTAATTACTGGTTGCCTGAGGAATACTCTGCTGGCAGCTCCTTTTATAATTTGCCGGCCGGTGACGTCCTACATGTGCTGGATGATACACTAGTCTGGAGACACTGCAGGCACCGGCAGAACATTTAGACCATGCAGGCTGCTCGTATAAGTGCAAGCAACATGTGGCCTGGTGTGTCCTAAAATGTCTCCTAAGAAATTGCCGTACCATTTGTGACGTTACTGTTCTAGACAACCTGTCACTGAGCTCAGCATCGCATCCCTTCAACCTCAGCATCATCACTGAACTCAGTAAGTGCCTACAGTGGAGACGCACGGTGCTGATGTGATGTCACTGCTCTAGTCACAACCGCAGCAGCAGCAAGAAGCCAGCGCTGGTTCCAGGAAGGGTGAGTATCTGATGAATCTGTTATTTTATGTACTTTACACACTTTGGGAACTGCTTTGCTAAAGATGGACATCCCCATCCTACTATGATATTGATTGATTATTCTGCTGAGGATGTTTCAGGACTGTAGGTGGACATCTCCATCCTACTATTGATGAATTATCCTGAGGGTATTTCAGGACTGCAGTAAAGCAACATTGGACTACATTATCTAGAATCTCACAATCACACATGATAGAAGTAGTCTGGTCTCTAGCATCATCAGCCTTTACTACACAATGCACATTAATGGGAACCTGTCAGCAGGATTGTGCACAGTAACCTACAGATAGTGTCAGGTCGGCGCCGTTATACTGATTTTTTTTTATGTATGTACAGATATTTGTGTGGCCCAGCTGCGCTTGGTACACATGTTTCCAGGAGTATGCACAGAAAGGTAATTACAAAAACCTGATATTCATTCACATCTCACACTTCCCCAGGAGCCACCAGAGGGAGCCCTTTAGATTCAGGTATTTAGGGGTGTGGAGAAACGCAGCAGTAGGCATTCTAGCCAGACAGTCATTCTAGTTGTTGGTTGTACCTCAGACAGATCAGATCTCCTCAGGACATCAGAGTGAGAGGATTCCTGTCAGAGCTAGTTCCTGTCAGAGTTGGTTCCTGTCAGACGAGACAGAGGACGAAAGATTGCAAGCTGTTATCTCAGAACATCTTGACTGTTAGTATCCTATGAAGGTGGAAAGTGACTCTCGGAGCGGGCTTGTATTCAGTCTGACGAAAGGTCCTGAAAGCTGCTCTGGACAGAGTCTAGGAAGGAAAAGAAGGAAGGGGACTACAGTTATCGGAACATCGAGTTGACTGAGAAACGGTCAGTGAGCTGTGGAAAGAAGGAAGCTGACGACTACACCTACTGCTACCAGTGCTTATGTTAAGGGTGAGAGTAGGGCGACGGGCGAGTGGTGACAAAAGGGAAAGAGTGACCGAGGCGTTATAGCAACATTTGCTGTCTCCACTCTGCTTAACCGGACGCCGGGTCCGAAGCCTTGCTAGAACCTTCACGGCTAGTAGGAGAAAACCGGAATCCCTGCTGGACTTCAAGTCGCAGAGGGGCCCTATAGTGCTGATACGTAACCGGGGTCAGGGAGAACTGGAGTCTAGCGGGACGCTGCATATACAGACTTAGTTCTTGCCAAAAGAAGGCTCCACCACAATGTCGGCCGGGCATAGATGTTCTATACAGAGTTAAACTTCGCTTCAAGCAAGTTAGGACTCACACACATTAAAGAGAAAGGAGGCCTTAAACCTACTCAGTGATTACCTGGATGTGCATCCTCCACCCTGAGCAGCTTCCCGGGACATACCTGCAAATACCACCAGTAAAGGTATGGAAAGAGACTGACTTGTGTGTGACTGCCTTATTGCTTGCACCCCTGCACCGCCATAGACTTTGAGGGAACAGTCTCACCTGTGGGAGACTTAACACCTGGCTGCCCAGTAACATCCCCTCAGAAGATTCACCCTGCAGCGCTGGTCACCTTGATCAGAAACCACAGGTGGCGTCACGAACAATTATTACAATCCCCTGTAAATATTCCCCCTTTGAATGAGCGCCCAGGGCAACGGACCGAGCTGTGCTACCTGTGACCTATCCCCCATTGAAGTTAACGGGCTCGGTGCCGAGTACCCCATAAGCCCTGGTACGTGTGTGCGACTCATCTTCATTATGCAATCTAGGGTGCAGGACTCTGAGGGATCAGTGACCTGTCAGCAGTCTGCATTATGAATACCTAATCAGAGCACACATACACCAACTCCACCTTAGAGCACGAGAATCTCATTAACACAAAACAGAAAACAAAGATTTAAAAACAACCATAAGACTGATTTCATCAACCAAGGTATCATTTTATTCAGTATAAGAGAGCCAACCTGACAGTGTCTGTAGGTTACTGTGCACAATCCTGCTGACAGGTTCCCTTTAAGAAGATATGAACACCACAAAATTAGCCAGACGTACAATCAAGAGCATTTCTCTCAATAGGCCACAACCTAGAAAGGAGGTAGCGATATACCCTGGTTACGGACCAAATATCAGAAAGATCAGTTCCCTGATACACGAGTCAAAAAGAGAAAATGCCAAAGTGTTCTGGAAATGACGAACAATATTAAAAAGTAGCAAATTAAGTCTTTACATAAGGTATAAAAATGGAAAGTTTATGAGTAGAAGAAGGTGCAGAAATTTCAAGTGCAGAACGTTTAGCTGTCACGTGCTACAGAGGAGGTGATGATCGTTAATGGACAGTAAGCAATGTCTCAAATCTTTCATGTACCGTATACTGTATATGCAAAACATGTCCTATAAAAGACTAATTTGCAGTGTGGTATGGCGACTGCCCATGTGGTTCATGGGAGGTATGTATCACAGAGGTGGGTTTCCCTGTGATGGAAGCCTCGGCTTGTTTTGCTCAGCAGATCTACTGCTGAGGTTTTACTATACATTGGGAAGGCTTCCAGGTGAATTGGAGAGATGGGTGGGTCCAGTCACCTACATACCCCAGCCCAGGGGGTGTGACTGAACACCCAAGATGGAGCCTGTGTGTTTGTGCACGTTTGGCAGTGCTGGCTAGTCTGAGCCAGAGTGAGGAGGCCTTTGATATACCTCCGTAGAGGATGCCTCTGAGGATAAGAGGTATCCGGGAACTTGTGCAGTCGTCACGGACAATTAACGGACACCAATCCATATTAGGCACACCGGGGCTCAGCGAGGATCATTGGTTCTATAAAGCCGATTGGTTGCCGGACGGTGCACAGTGTGCTGCATGTTATCAAGTTCCAGAAGAGTGGTTTATGCTGTGTACTAATAAACTGAATAGACTTGTTAACCCTGAGCGTTCCAGCGTATTTTTCAACGACCAGCCAAGTGAGTACTCCCTGGAGTGGAGACACATCACAGCAGGTAGGAAGTATCATTTTTTAGCAAATTTACCAACTCCAAGCTGTATACACTTGAATGCTTATTGGATGAAGCAAATCAGGTGATGTGTATTTGTGTAATGAGAGAGGGTGTGTCCTAAGGATATAACACCCTTTATCAAGGTGTGCAGAATTATTAGACAGCTTGTTTTCCTCTGTCAAAATGGCCAAAAAAGGGATTTAACTGACTGAGAAGTCAAAATGTGTTACTAGTTTTATAGAGAGATGCAGCATTCTTGAAATCGCTAAGATATTGGGACATGATTACAGAACCATGAAAAGTTTTTTGTAAATAGTCAACAGGGTCACAATAAATGTGTTGAGGAAAAAAAAGGCACACATTATCTACCAAAGATTTGATAAGAATCAATCGTTAGTCGACCTGAAATCCATTATCCTCCAGTGCTGTCATATTCCAGAACTGCAACTAGGCCAAAGTAAGGCAGGCTTAAACCCAATCACCACTGAACAAGACACACAAATGTCAAGACTGGACCAAGAAATATCTGAAGACAGATTTTTCAAAGGTTTTATGGACTGATGAGATGAGAGTGACTTTTGATGGACCAGATGGATGGACTTGTGGCGGGATTAGTATTAGGCACAAACCTCCACTTTGACTCAGACACCAGGTGGGATACTGCTACAGGCTGGTATTAAAGATGAGCTAGTTGAACCTCTTTCAGGAAGACGGACACAAAATAAACTCCCAAACCTACGGCCAGTTTTTAGAAAACACTTTCTTCAAGTAGTGGTACAGGAATAAGTCTGCATCTTTCAAGAAAACCATGAATATTATGCAGGCCAAAGCTCAATTTCAGCATTGAAATCTCCACTGCTTGGCTGACAGTACAGGCCTTAAAGATGAAAGAATAATGACATGGCCCCTTAATCACCTGACCTAAACCCTATAGAGAACTTGTGGACCTGTCTTAAACAAGAGGTTTACGGTGAAGGAAAACAGTATACCTCACTGAACAATGTCTTGGAGGCTGTGGTGTTGCTGCCCAAAAAGTTCGACAACAGATTAAGCAACTGACAGCATCCACAGATGAAGCTCGGTATATTATTCTCACTTTAACAGATGGAAAAAAAACCATTTCATTTAGATGTATAATCATGGCTGAAAGTGTTGGCACCCTTGAAATTGTTCCAGAAAATTAAGAATTTCTCCCAGAAAATTATTGAAATTGCACATATTTTGTTAAACACATCTTTATTTCCTTTGTGTGTATTGGAACACTAAAAGCAGAGGCAAATTGGACATTTCACACAAAACCCCCAAAATAGGCTGAACAAAATTGTCATATTTCTTAAAACGTGGGTAAACAACTTAGTTTCAAGCATGTGATGCTTGTACAAACTCACCTTTGGCAAGTAACAGGTCTGAGCAATATGAAAATCACATCAGAAACCACATAAAGAGTTGTCTATGTGTGCTACACTAAGCATGGAGAATAGAAAGAGGAGAAGAGAGCGGTCTGAGGACTTGAGAACCAAAATTTTTGAACAATATCAACAATCTCAAGGCTAAAAGTTCATCTTTAGAAATCTTGATGTTCCTTTGTCCCCGGAGTGCAACATAATCAAGAAGCTTACAACCCATGGCACTGTAGCTAATCTCCCTAGACGTGGTTGGCAGAGAAAAATTAATAAAAGGTTGCAACGCTTGATAGTCCGGATGGTGGATAATCAGTCTCAATCAAGTTCCAAAGAAATATAAGATGTCATGCAGGCTCAGGGTGCATCAGTTTCAGCACAAACTATCTGTCAACATTTGAATGGAATGAAATGAAACTCTATGGCAGGAGACCCAGGAGGACCCCAATGCTGACACAGACATAAAAATCTAGATGGCAATTTGCCAAAATGAACATGAGTAAAAAAACTTTCTGAGAAAGCGTCTTGTGGTCAAATGAGACAAAGATAGAGCTTTTTGGTAAAGCACATCATTCTACTGTTTACCGAAAATGCAATGAGGCCTACAAAGAAAAGAACACAGTACCTATAGTCAAATATGGTGGAGGTTCAAAGATGTTTTTGGGTTGTTTTGCTTCCTCTGCTACTTGATGCCTTGACCGTGTGCAATGCATCATGAAATCTGAAGATTACCAAAGAATTTTGGGTTGCAATGTAGTGCTCAGTGTCAGAAAGCTAGGTTTGCATTCTAAGTCATGGGTCTTCCAGCAGGACAATGACCCCATGCATGCTTCAATAAGCTCCCAGTGAGTCTGGATCTAAATCCCATTGAACATCTATGGAGAGATCTTAAAATTGCTCTTGGGAGAAGGCACCCTTCAAATTTGAGAGACCTGGAGCAGTTTGTAAAAGAGTAGTCCAAACTTCCAGTTGAGAGGTGTAAGAAGCTTGTTGATGGTTGTAGGAAGCGTTTGCGGTTATTTATTCCAGAAAGTGGGCAACCAAATATTAAGTTGAGGGTGCCAACTATTTTGTCCTGTCCGTTTTGGGGGGTCTTGTGTGAAATTATGTCCAATTTGTCTTTTTCTCTGTATTTTTGCTGTTGTTCCAATACATACAAAGGAAATAAACATGCTGTCATGCTCGGACACAGGTAAGTCCAGCGGACAACATAGCATACAACTATGAAGGGATGGAAATGGGGAGTGGAATGTAGGGCGCAAGGTATTGGACATCTCCTGACTAGAGATGAGCGAATTTGTTCGGTTTTTGTACTCAAATCTGATTTTGACATATTCGTGCCATATTCGAAAAACATTCATGCCCAATGTATGTCTTATGATCGGTTCCGAACATATTCAGCAATTTCTACTCCCATTGATTCTAATGACGTTTGTCTGTGTTCGACAAATATTGCAAAAACAAAATTCAATTCCGATCGTATTCAGAACCGAATCCGAACAAATTCGCTCATCTCTACTCCTGACACCAATCTCTGACTGTTCCTAAACTCCCCTAACGCATTATGAGGGTCCTTCCCCATGCCGCCGTCATGTGCCTAGTCCCTGATTGTCTCCTTAATGTACCCTAGCTAGTGCACTGGCCAGCAAGGAGGTTAACCTCACCACTGCACATGGTAAAACACGGGGAAGAGACAAATACAGGACAAAGAAAAAGGTACAAAATACTCAGCTTCAGGTTCTGCTGCCAAGCTCCACAGCAGCATAGAAACAGCACCGGGAATCTTAACTCCTACAGCAGCGGTAGCACCACTGACACAAGAGAGCTTCTCACTCCAGGCAGGTCTGCATACAATAACTCTATTACCGACAATCTGCTGATGGGTCATGTGACTATTTAAAAGAAGGTGGGAGTGGTTACCCACCAACATAAGTTGACCATCCTAAAAGAAGCTGCCAGCAAGATACTGACAATAACTCTTGCTGGTCCAAAACAAAAATTTTTTTTAACCCCTTAACGACCGCCGATACGCCTTTTAACGGAGGTGGTTAAGGGTACTTAAACCGCAGCGCCGTTAATTCACGGCGCTTTGGAGAAAGTATATAGCGCCCCCCGAACATGATTCGAATCGGTTTTTACCGACTCCGCTTTTGCAATCGCCGTTATTAACCCCTTTATTCCATCTGACGTATTATTCCATCCATGTGTCCT
>VIAB01011888.1:56639-67018 GCA_009801035.1 Oophaga pumilio
GATCTCGCTAGCGATATCGCTATGTGAGACGGGGGCTTTAGGTCATGTGGTCTCTCTCTCTGTTATGCAAGCGGTTTACTTCAAAAATGGGGGCCAGAAGAGTAATATGCTGTGAAAGACATATGGAATTAGCTGGCAGACCATTGTATATTTATATTCATTGTGTACATAATGTATCATTTAGTGGGCCTTAAGGTGATTAAATATATAATTTAACCTTGGGCTGCTCTTTTATCTTGATTAACAAATCCACATGTCAGTTTCTTGGCTTAACTTTTCATGCTACCGGAGCTGGTTTCTAACCTGATATAATCCCGTTAAAAGACCGGGATTACATCTAAAGAGGAACTGGTGGCAGTCCTACCGGGCTGGCAGTGCTTTATTTCACTGATGCTAGTGAATGGGGCCTTTCAGGGTTGTGGGTGAGTGTGGTGCCATGTTAGCGATTGCGTGGGACACATTCTCTCACTCCCCATGCCTCTCTGGGCCCAGGTGGACAGGGATTGTCTGTATAAAATTGTATCAAGATGACCTTACGTGTCCCAAAGAGGTGCAGAACATCACATTGATGAAAGTGGGGAGACCATATTACGTGATCCATCTGGTGGCAAGATGTGGGTTCATCACATTCACATATATCATTTATAATGTTGGCAAAATGTTTTCCAAATGAAGAATAACTGATCCATACAAATAAACTCCTCTTACTTTCTCTGTATACTTTTTCCAATAATATGTCCTCCATTGCTGTACAAAAGTCTTCAACTTCCTCTGTCATCTTTACCACCAGTACATCCACCTACTCACTTCTTATAAACCCTTCTGATGCATCCTGGCTGCTTATTTTAACAAATCATGCCCATTCATATAAACTGCTTTGCTAATTTGAATTTACTTGTCCTGTACAGTGGGTTACTGTAAGAACCAGGGAAAGTCTATATTTCATTGTTAGTAGGAGTCCTGGCAGTTACAGTAAATTCCCAGCAGTTAGAACTTATTTAATATCTGAATGATATTTCATCACTTTACCAAATGGCTGTAGTCTACTGTTAGTGTAGGGTACTCACAGACTGCAATCACAGTTTGGGAAGGGGTTAATTCTCATTTGCAAGCTCAGAGTTCTGGTTTAATGAGAACTAGCTGTCAGAAAGTAGTTCCACAATTGACTGATAGTTCATGATCAAATGTCAATCCTTTATAAATGTATACCTTTTCTTATATGAGCTGGTCTTTTTTATTGCACAGTGAAAAGAGATTGAGGTCCTATTTTTCCATTTCTTTTTACATTGTATAGGGGTTAAATGGATCCTGACAGCTGATTCAGGCTGCCCGAACTTCAAGCACCAACTGTTTTTGCTGTCACTTCACTGTTCAGGAGAATACATAATTTTAAAACCCAGTTTGGGCCAACAGAACTGGGATGACTAGTCCTAGGGGGGCTATTTCTGATTTCTCCCTGTTCTGCTCTGTAGGGAGAGACCTTTCAGTCAAGGTGATTAGGGTAAAAAAAACTGTCGGGATCTGTCTCTTGGACTATTTATCCCAGCTGCATCATCCCTGGCCTAATCTTAAAAGTATGTTTTCTCGCTAAACACCACAATATTAAAGGGAATCTGCAGGCTAACTGCATTCTCAACCTGCCCGAAGCCCACACTGGTAGTCCTTTTTCCTTCCTGGCAGTGTCTGGCTTTCATTCATAGGGGTGGGCCAGTCCAGCTTCATTCACAGTCCAATGTGTAGCGACCTGCGGTGGTAGCCACACCCTTGTACTTACTGAAAGACATCTCTTCTGTCAGTCAGTGTCGGTGGCGCGTTCCCTAAACACTGAGGGGTGAGTGAAGCAATGCCGGCCCTCGCTATAACTGAAAGTCCACACATATGATGCTATGAACTGCAGATTAATGTCTTTTTATATGACAAGTTCCCTTTAACCCCTTCCTGACATGAGCTGTACATGTACAGCACTGAGGGAACTGTGTTACTGCAAACTGCACTACATATTCGGCACCACGATTGCAGGAGTTTATGCTGAGCGCCATCGGGATTGGGTGCAGCAATGCCCACAATTGGTGTTTAATCCCACTGTCAATAGCGACAGTGAAATTAAGGAGCATTGCACAGGGAGTGGGCTACTTGTGTGCTTCCATCAGCACAGTGCTATGAGATTGTGTTGTGTTGATGGTCTCCATGGTGCCTGCTAAGAGCAGGAGCTGACATACCTGCTCACCTGCCTGTCAGACGTTGCTCTGATGCCATGCAGTACAGAAGCATTGCAGAGTATCAGAGCAGCTATCTGTCAATATTTATAGTGATGTCCTATCCTGGGACAATGTAAAACAAATATTAAAACTTGTAAAAATGTAAAAAAAATGCCCAAATGAAGAAAAAATAGAAACTAATTCAATTCAATAAACACATTTATTTGTGTAAAAAAAAAAAAAGAAAAGTACACATATTTGTATCGCCGCGTCCGGAACTACCCGTTCTATAAAACTGTCCCACTAGTTAACCCCTTCAGTGGACACCTTAGAAAAAGATAAAAAAGGCAAAAAACAATGCTTTGTCATCATACTGCAGAACAAAAAGTGCAATAAAATGCAATCAAAAAGACGAATGTAAATAAAAATGGTACCACTGATGTCATTTTGTCCCTCAAAATACAAGCTGCAATAAAGCTCTGTCAGTGAAAAAATTTAAAAGTTCTAGCTTTCAGAATAAAGAGATGCAAAAATAATTATGTTTTCAGTAAAATAGTTTTTATTGTGTAAAAGCGCCAAAGCTTAAAAAAACATATAAATGGAGTATCGCTGTAATTGTACTGATCCAAAGAATAAAGCTGCTTCATGAATTTTACAACACGAGAAACGGTATAAACCTTCCCCCCAAAAAAATTCCTGAATTGATAGTTTTTGTTCATTCTACCTCCCAAAAATCAGAATAGAAAGCATCATGTGCCCAAAAAATGGTACCAATAAAAAGAAAGTCAACTCGTCCCCCAAAAAGCAAGACCTAACATGACTGTCGGAAAAATTATAGCTGTCTAAATATAGGGATGCAAAAACTAGTTTTTGCAATAAAAAGTGTCTTTTAGTATGTGACAGCAGCAACATAAAAACCTGATGTAAATCTGGTATTGCTGGAATCGCATTGACCCAAAGAATAAAGTTATCTAGTCTCTTATACCACATGAGGAATGGCATAAAAATTAATAAAACCAATTCTTCACCTGCTGTTCATTTGTTCATTCTGCCTCTCAAAGGTTGCAGTAAGGTCTGATGCACATTTATTCTGCACTCAAAGCTGAGCGCTTACTGTGTAAATCTCTGAAATAACGTGATTCAGATGGAACCCCAGGCAGAAGATTCCCTATAATGAAGCAAATGGAACCCCAGGCAGAAGATTCCCTATAATGAAGCAGATGGAGGCACTGTGGGCGCTATAGGACCTGTGAGCTGGCGGTGTCCGTCTTTTTAGGCAAGTATAAAAGCTTGGTCAACCACAGTTTTGTGCACTTCTGAAAAGAGGGACAATGCTGAACAGAGGCCAGATGAAGTCAAGAGTAACTCTGCTGCCTCATTATAATGAATGGATCCCTTGGGGGTTTGATCTGAATCACGTCACTCTGAGATTTAGATGGAAACTACAAAGCAAGTGCTCAGCGTAGAGTGCCGGACATGTGATCCCATACATTATGAAAAATGTTCCTAACAAAAGCTTCAACTCAATCCACAAAAAAAAGCATGCACCCACTCAGGTCAATCTGGGTCTTTCACGTTACTGGATCACAAAGGCTCTGGAAAAGCGAAGTGGCTCCTCCCCCACCAAAAGAAATTCAGCAAATTCTGTGCTCCCACATCCAAATGCCCCTTCCTTCTGAGTCACAGTGTCTCTAAACCATATTTAGCACCCATATGTTTGGCATTTTTGTTGTGATGAGAGTCCACCTAATTTACGGGTGCATGTCTCCAGAAGCATGAGCTGGGCATACCGTACTGGGCACTACAACATACTGGGCACTACATTGGCAGTTTGCAATTTTCACTCAGCAACATTCACTACTGCTTGTTCCTGGAAAACACCCATAGAGTCAAAATCGTCACTACACCTGTAGATAAATTCCAAAAGGGGTATAATTTCCAAAATGGGGTCACTTGAGGGAGGGATTCTGCTCTTCTAGCACTTATGGGCTTTGTATATGCAGTCCGCAAACTATTCTAGGAAAATCTGTGCTCCATAAGGCAAATAGCGCTATGTCCCTCCCGGGTTTTGTCATGTGGCTAAGCAGTACTGTACAGCCACATATGGGTTATTTCTACATTCAGCAGAAATTACGTGACACATTTTTGTGCCATTTTTACCCATTTTCCAGTATGAAAATGTAAAACTTGGGGCTAACACACAATCTTTGTGGTAAAAATGTAAATCATTTTTTCTTCACTGCCCAGTGGTATAAAATTCTATGACACACCTGTGGTGTCACTATAATCACTGCACACCTAGATGAATTTATTGAGAGGTTTAGTTTGTAAAATGTGATTTTTTTTAAAAAAAATTTTTATTTTCAAGGCTCAACATTATAAAGTTCAGTGAAGCATCTGGGGGTTCAAGGTGCTCAATACACATCTAGATAAGTTCCCTGAGGAGTTTAGTTTTGAAAATGGTGTCACTTGTGGGGGATCTACTGCTTAGGAGGGGTCTCCAAACGTGACATGGCATCCGCTAATTATTCCATCAAATTTTACATTCAAAAAGGCAGATGGCGCGCCTTCCCTTCCGAACCCTACCCTTACGCTCCTCATATAGGGCATCAGCATGCTGAGGAGAAATTGCTCAACACATGATTTTTGATGCAATATCTTCTGTTACCCTTATGAAAATGCAAAGTTTAGAGCTAAAAATCAATTTTGTGAGAAAAATGTGATTTTTTTATTTATTTTCACAGCTCAACGCTGTAAACTTCTGTCACGCACATAGGGTTGCTAGGTGCTCACTACACATCTAGATAAATTCCCTGAGGGGTCCAGTTTCCAAAATGTTGTCATTTGTGGGGGTGTTTGCACTGTTTAGGCACATCAGGGACTCTGCAAACACGACATGGTGATCGCTAATTATTCCAGCAAATTTTGTTTGTTTTCTCCCACATATGGGGTATCAGCATGCTCAGGAAAAATTGCACATCAAATTGTATGGTCCATTTTCTCCTGTTACCCTTGTGAAAGTAAAAGAAAAATTAGGTCTAAAAGAAAATCGTTGTAAAAGAAAGTTAAATGTTTATTTTTCTTTCCACATTCCATTAATTTCTGTGACTTACCTAAAGGGTTAATAAACTTTTTGAATGTGGTTTTGAGCACCTTGAGAGGTGCAGTTTTTAGATAGGTGTCACCTTTTGGTATTTTCTGTCATATAGACTCCTCAAAGTCACTTCAAATGTGAGGTGGTCCCTAAAAAATGGTTTTGCAAATTTTGTTGAAATGAGAAACCACTGGTCACCTTTTAACCCTTATAACTTCCTAAGGAAAAAAAGTTTCAAAATTGTGCTGATGTAAAGTAGACATATGGGAAATGTTATTTATTAACTATTTTGTGTGACATGACTCTCTGATTTAAAGGCATAAAAATTAAAAGTTTACAAATTGCAATTTTCAACATTTTTGACAGTTTCCGATTTTTTCACAAATAAAAGATAAGTCATATCAAAGAAATTTTAACACTGTCATGAAGTACAATAAGTCATGAAAAAAAGTCTCAGAATCAGTGGATCCATTGAAGCATTCCAGAGTTGTGTCCTTATAAATTGACAGCGGTCAGAATTGAAAAAATTGGTCTTGTAAGGAAGGTGAAAACAGGCTACAGGGGAAGTGGTTAAAAAAACAGAGTTTGTCTCTGAATAATAGTTTGGGTAGCATGAAAAAGCTGTTAGGTTCCTTTAAATTTTACCCAAAGCTTGATAGTAGTTATGGTTAACCCCTTAGTGACAGAGCCAATTTGCTACTTAATGACCAGGCCAACTTTTACAATTCTGACCACTGTCACTTTATGAGGTTGTAGCTCAGGAAAGCGTTAATGGATCCCGCTGATTCTGAGACTTTTTTGTGGCATATTGTACTTCATGTTAATGGTAAAATTTCTTTGATGTGACTTGCGTTTATTTATGAAAAAATGGAAATATGGCAAAAATTGTTAAAATTTCACAATTTTCAAACTTTTAATTTTTATGCCCTTAAATCAGAGAGTGATGTCACACAAAATAGTTAATAAATAACATTTCCCACATGTCTACTTTACATCAGCACAATTTTGGAAGCAACATTTTTTTTTGTTAGGAAGTTATAAGCGTTAAAAGTTGACCAGCGATTGCTCATTTTTACAACAAAATTTACAAAACCATTTTTTTTAAGGGCCACATCACATTTGAAGTGACTTTGAAGGGTCTATATATTAGAAAATACCCAATAGTGACACCATTATAAAAACTGCACCCCTCAAGGTGCTCAAAACCACATTCAAGAAGTTAATTAACCCTTTATGTGCTTCACAGAAACTGAAGCAATGTAGAAGAAAAAAATGAAGATTTAACTTTTTTTCACAAACATTTTACTTCAGAACCAATTTTTTTTATTTTCACAAGTGTAAAAAGAGAAAATGAACCATAAAATTTGTTGTGCAATTTCTCCTTAATAAGCGGAAACCCCATATATGGGGGGTAAACCACTGTTTGGACGGATGGCAGAGCTCAGAAGGAAAGGAGCGCCGTTTGACTTTTTCAATGCAGAATTGGCTAGAATTGAGAACGGACGCCATGTCGCATTTGGAGTGCCACTGATGTGCCTAAACAGTGGAAACCCCCCACAAGTGACACCATTTTGAAAACTAGACCCTCACAAGGAAATTTTCTAGATGTGTGGTGAGCACTTTGAACCCCCAAGTGCTTCACAGAAGTTTATAATGTAGAGTTGTGAAAATAAAAACTCATATTTTTTCCACAAAAATGATCTCTTCGCCCTCAAATTTTTATTTTCCCAAATTTTACTCTCAATTCTAACTCCAACCCTAACCCCAACACACTCCTAACCCTAATCCAAACCCTAAATATAACCCTAACCAAAACCCTAACCCCAACACACCCCTAAGCCTAATCCCAACCATAACCCTTACCACAACCCTAACCACAACACACCCCTAACCATAATCCTAACCCTAACCATAACCATAACCCTAACCACGAACCTAACCCTAACACACCCCTAACCCTATTGCCAACCCTAACCCTAATGCAAACCCTAACCTCAATCACAATCCTAACCCTAATCCCAACCCTAACCCTAATCTCAACCCTAACCCTAACTTTAGCCCAAACCATTACCTTAACTTTAGCCCCAACTGTAACCCTAACTTTAGCCCCAACCCTAACCCTAACTTTAGCCTCAACCTTGACCCTAATTTTAGCCCCAATCCTAATCCTAACTTTAGCCCCAATCCTAACCCTAACTTTAGCCCAATTCACTTTAGCCCAACTCTAACCCTAATGGGAAAATGGAAATAAATACATTTCTTTATTTTATCATTTTTCCCTAACTAAGGGGGTGATAAACGGGGGGGTTGATTTACTATTTTTTTATTTTGATCACTGTGGTAGGGTCTATCACAGTGATCAAAATGAACCAATAGGAAAAATCTCTTATTGCTGCCTGGTGCCGGCCGGCACTGCGCATGCGCCCACCATTTTATTAACCGGAAAAAGACGCTGGTGGCCGTGGGAGGAAGCAGGAAGGTCCAGGAACACCAGGAGGTACCAGGGGGAATCGGGAACCCTATTTCTCTCTCCTCTGATGTGTGATCACATCAGAGGACAGAGAAATTAAATGGGACTTTAGACTTTTTTTTGTGGTCACCGTTATACTGTTAATAACAGTGATTGAAACACCGAGTCAGTAAAAACCAACCCGAATCATGTTCTCTGGGGTCTCGGCTACCACCGGCAGCCGAGACTCTGGATAAATTCTGACTCTGGGGGGCGCTATAAACTTTTTCGTCAGAGCCGTTAATTAACGGCACTGTGATTTAAGTACCCTTAACTGCTGCCGTTAAAAGGCTTATCGGCAGTCGTTAAGGGGTCAAAATTGATGTTAAATTCACAGTTGGCTATTTTGTAGTTTTGTAGTTGTTGGACAATGCTGTCAGGATATGACTATTCTGGCAAGTTATCCATTCATGTTTTACTTGTTTATCAATAATTTATGTGGCCATCCCCTATCCTATTAGAGCATATATCAGTGTTTAAAACATTATTATATTATTATATTATTCAACTCGGGAATTTGGCCAGTGGAAATTGAAAGACGGCAGTAGTGTTGTTTGCTGTTTCCTGCAGTTTGAGAAAACCCTTTTAATACATTATCTGTTGAAACTGTGTCTTATTAAATCCTTCAATTACAAGTAAAATGTTGCAAGACCGTTCTTTGGTTAAATACTTTAACACTAGGTAAAGTAACATATGTTTAGTTTTCTACCAAAAAAAACCAATGCCATTACAAGTTAAAGGAGACCTCTGGAAATTGTGAAAGTGTTTCTGTGATTGTTATGATGTTTAGACGAAGGAAAGCATTACATTTTATCTTATCTGAGATAAAGTGATATGTATTCCAGCCATACATATAAATCTTAGCTTTCTTTGCTTGTAGGTTATTCTTGAAAATTGTCAAGAAAAGGAAAGCAAAACTATTACTGGAAAACTATTCTAAAGCACAAAATAATTAACTTTCCAAACTTATGTAACTTCTGTATGGAAAGAATTCAGTACTATACTGACATCTGACAAATTGGGGGCAATCCAGCTTATGGAACTGTCAGCTTCTGGTTGTGCTGGATGGAATATAATCAGCTGTCACTCTAGCACAGTGGATTATCATTTCACAAACCCAATGCCGTCTGATGTAACATCACAACTACCTAGCTGTCCAGTCCTAAAGCCTATTGCCCAGACTGCTTTGGCAAAGTATTCCACAGGCTGGCAATGCCGTCTTCTCTGGAGAAAGAGAGCTGCATATACAAAGCACACTTTATCTAGCGATATCAGATTGTCTGGATAAAATAAGAGAACACCCTATTCTCCCAAATCCAGCAACCAGGCCCACCAAAGATATTTATTCAAATATTTTTTAGAGAAATAACAATTTTCTCTACTAAACTTACTCAGTGGTCCCCTGACATATCCAAATCTGTGATGTTAACCCAGTCTAGTAGCTTTCCTGCTACACATGAATTAAGCTGAATTCCTTAAGGTACTGCCACACTACACAATCCCGCTAGCGATCTCGTTAGCGTCGCATACTAATGAGATCGCTAGCGGGATTGTTTCTATATCGCTAGTAGCTACCTATTTTAGCGATGTCGTTAGGACGCTATCGCGGTTAGCGATCTCCTTAACGACTTTAGCGGTACAAAAGTACCGCTAAATCGCTAAAAAAGGTGCCACACTCAGCGATTTGATACTTACCAGCGGGGCGCCAGCGACGAAAATAGGGTCCGGAACGATCGCTGTGATGAACGACATCACAGCAGGGGCCTCGTCGCTGGTAGATGCCGCACACAACAACATCGCTAACGGGATCGCTAAATAGTGACGTTTTTTAGCGATCCCGTTAGCGATGTTGTTTAGTGTGGCATACCCTTTAGAGTAAAGCAAACATTATAATGCTAATATACATCTTTAGAACAGGAAAGTACTTACATGGTGTGCACAGGTAATAGTTGCAGGATTCATAAAGGCCCTTCTGTCACACAAAGTGGTGAATATAAGTGTTTGATACACTGCCGATTTTGCAAGTTTTTCCATCTACAAAGAATGGAGAGATTTGTAATTTTTATTGTAGGTACACTTTAACTGTGAGAGACAGAATCTAAAAAGAAAAAAACAGAAAATCACATTGTATGACTTTTCAATAATTAAATTACATTTTATTGCAAGAAGTAAGTATTTGATCACCTACCAACCACCAAGCATTCTGGCTCTCACAGACCTGTTAGTTTTTCTTCAAGAAGCCCTCCTACTCTTCACGCATTACTTGTATTAATTGCAATCATTTGAAATCTTTACCTGTGTAAAAGACACAGGCCACACACTCAATCAATCACACTCCAATGTTTCCACCATGACCAAGACCAAAGAGCTGTCTAAGGACACCAGGGACAAAATTGTAGACCTGCACAAGGCTTGGATGGCCTACAGGACAATAGGCAAGCAACTTGGTGACAAGGCAACAACTGTTGGCACAATTTTTAGAAAATGTATGAAACACAAGATGACTGCAATCTTCATGGTCACTGTTGGAAGAGAAGTGTTAGGGGTCGAGTTCCCGCTTCTGCACAAGGGAAATCTC
>VIAB01011891.1:63990-75375 GCA_009801035.1 Oophaga pumilio
TCAGCCAGGGCTGCCTGTTGATTGTGCGAGTTTTGCTCTGCGTAGTTCCTCAAATTTGCAGTTTCCCAGAGTCACCGAATCAGCCTTTTCCTGTTCAATGTCCTGCCGTTCGGCGTTTTTTCAGCACCGCGGGTGTTTACCTGGATTATAGTGGAGGCAGTAATTTTCATCCAACGCCAGGGGGTTTGCATTGTCCCTTATTTAGATGACTTTCTCATCATCGCACCATCCATCCCTTGTCTGAACCTAGATGTGGCTAAACCCTTGAAATCCTGTAATCCCTAGGCTGGATCCCGAATTTGGAGAAATCATATCTTCATCCTTCCTCAAGGAAGAAATTCCTGGAAATTATTTTGGATTCCGAGAAGAGAACATCCTTCTTACACAGGGATCAACTCGACCTCGTCCAGAGAATCTTCAGGTTCAGAGACCTTAGGTCGCCAACCTTAAGGGATTCAATGTTTGTTCTGAAATCTTTGACTTCATGCATCCAGGCAGTCTCCTGGGCTCAAGCCCATACACGAGTCCTGCAGTCTCACGTGCTTCTGTATTCAAGAAGGCATCAGAATACACTGACCAATAGAATTTCCCTTCCCGGTCATGTGAAATCGGCTGTCGTGGTGGCTAGACTACTGAAACGTCCAGTGGGGGGGGTCAGCGGGGATCAGCTTCCCCTGAAGGTAATCTGTTCAGACGCCAGTCGGAGAGGCTGAGGTGCTGTGGTGAAGGGATCTTACTTCCAAGGGTTGTGGCCCCAGACATCAGTTCCAGCTCCTCAAATCTAAGGGAATTGGAAGGCAGTGGAGGAGGCATTGAAAGCAGCATCAGCCCTTATCCAAGATCACCACGTGTATCTATTTCGACAACATGTCCACAGTGGCCTACCTCCGGCACCAGGGAGGCACGAAATACGTCTGTTTAAAATTAATCACCTCAAGGATTTCTTCCTGGGCAGAAAAGCAACCGTTGTCCATCTCAGCAGCACATCTTGAAAGGGTCAGACAATATCCAGGTGGACTTCCTCAGCAGAAAGGACATCCATCTGGAAGAATGGTGCCTGGACCAAGTGGTCTTCTTGTCCCTGACCTCGAAGTGGGCGAGTCCAGATGTAGACCTGTTTGCCAATGGTCAGAATGCAAAGTTGAAGACATTCTTTTCCCTCAGTCCCGCGAACAGAGCTTGGGGAATAGATGCCTTCTCCCATCCGTGGAGGTTGAGCCTGGTATATGCCTTCCCACCACTTCCAATGCTCACAAGGACAATGCAGAAGATTCGGTTAGGCCAAGTCACCACGATCATGATTGCTCTCATGTGGCCAGGAGGAAGCTAGTACGGAGCTCTGATGGACATGGCTCAGGAAGGTCCCTTGCTTCTTCCCCAGAAGGTCGACCTCCTTCAACAGGGTCCCCTACTGTATCCAGACCTGCGCAGATTGAACCTTGCGGCCTGGCTACTGAAGCCAAAATCTTAAAAGCTAAAGGACTCTCGGATGGAGTAAATCAAACCCTCCAGAAGAGTAGAAGCCTGTGACCAACACCATCTATGGCAAAGTTTTGATGAGATTCTCATCCTGGTGTTTCCCAGATACTCCTGATCCCTTCCATCCCAACATGTTGCAAATTTTAGACTTTTTTTTAAACGGGGTTGGCTCTAGGGTTTACACCCAGTACACTGAAAGTGCAGGTATCATCTCTTAAGGGTATGCCACACTGAGAGATCGCTAGAGAGATCGCTATCTCATCCACTGCTTTCAGTACTTCTGGATGAAAGCGCTGTAAAGGGTATGCCAAATTAAGCGAGATCGCTAATGAGATCGCTACTGCATCACCATTTATGACGCAGTAGCGATCTCGTTAGCGACTTAGCTGTGTGATTCCAAACACAACTCATCAGCGATCTGTGATTCCAAACACAACTCATCAGCGATCTGTATAGCGACCTCTGCGGTCGTTGGGAAAAACTAGTCCCACCTGTGACGCTGGTGAAGTCGTTCATAAAGGGTGTCACACTCAGCAATTCAGGCTCACCAGCGGGACACCAACGACCAAAAAACGGCTCAGAACGTTCATAAGCGATCAGCGACATCTCAGCAGGGGCCACATCGCTGCTACATGTCACACACAGCTAAAGTCGCTAACGAGATCGCTACTGCGTCATAAATGGTGACGCAGTAGCGATCTCGCTTAGTGTGGCATACCCTTTAGTTCCTTTTTTGATCAGGACTTAGCTGGCCACCACTAGGTTAAACGCTTTATGACCTCTGCAGCTAGAATTCGTCCTAGGCTTCGTAGTCCGGTTCCCCCCTGGGATTTGAATGTAGTCCTTAAGTCTAACCTAGGATCCATTTGAACCCCTATCATCTATGACTTTAAAGAACCTGACCCTAAAAACTATTTTTCTAGTTGCAATTACTACCGCAAGAAGCGTAGGAGAGTTGCAGGCCCTATCAGTACAGGAGCCCTACTTAACTATCACTACAGATGGGCATAAAGGAGGGATCTAACCGTAGGATAATGCTAAGGTAGTCTAGGACTTCCATAGAGGTCAGGATATTGTTACCCTCATTCTGCTCAAATCCTTCCAATGCGAAGGAAGAAATCTTCCACACCCTTGATGTCTGCAGGGTGATTCTCTATTACCTCCTACAGACTGAAGATTGAAGGATTGACCAAAATCTATTTATTCAGTTCTCAGGACTGAATAAAGGCAAGAAGGCGGCAAAAAATACAATTGCTAATTGGATCAAACAAGTTGTCTAGCATATTCATCAGAATCTTTCTCCTCCAGCATCACTGAAGGCTCATTCTACTCGTGCAGTATCTACATTGTGGGCAGAGAGAGGGAACGCATCTTCTGAGCAGATATGCAGAGCCGCCACCTGGTCATCTGTCCATACGTAGACGCTACAGACTAAATTTCAATAGGGATTTAACATTTGGCAGATGAGTTCTGCAGGCTGTTGTTCCTCCCTAAAGAAATTTGTTGATAATACACCGATGCTGCTGTCGTGGAAGGTGAATGGAGAAAATAGAATGTCTTACCGGTAATTTGGTTTCTAGGAACCTTCCACGACAGCACTAATTTCCCTCCCTACCTGATGTTCTTGTTGGATGATTCCTGGTCTTTGGTGGTAACTATGCATGCTAATGTATCCAGAAAAAACACTGGAGGTTGTAGGGAGGGGTATTTAACCTCTTTTGTGTTTCCTGTCCCCCATTAGGGCAGGGAGACATCCTCCGATGCTGCGGTCGTGGAAGGTTCCTAGAAACCGAATTACTGGTAAGACTAATTCTACCTTTGGCAATGTGGACACGTGCCAAGTCCTGCTGGAGAAAGAAATTTTCCATCTCCAAAAAGCTTGTCGAGCATGAAGTGCTCTAAAAATTTCCTGGTAGATGGCTGCGCTGACCTTGGTCTTGATAAAACACAGTGGACCTACACCAGAAGATGACATGGCTCCGCAAACCATCACGGATTGTGGAAACTTCACACTAGACCTCAAGCAGCTTGGATTTTCTGTCTCTCCACTCTTCCTCAAGACTCTGGGGCCTTGATTTCCAAGGTCTAGTGTGAAGTATCCACAATCAATGATGGTTTTGAGAGCCATGTCATCTGCTGGTGTAGGTCCACTGTGTTTTATCAAGACCAAAGTCAGCGCAGCCATCTACCATGAAATTTTAGAGCACGTCATGCTTCCCTCTGTCGACAAGCTTTTTGGAGATGGAAATTTCATTCGCCAGCAGGACTTGGCACCTGTCCACACGGCCAAAAGTACCAATACCTGGTTTACAAACAACAGTATCACTGTGCTTGATTGGCCAGTAAACTCATCTGATCCTAACCCCATAGAGAATATGCGGTATTGTCAAGATGAAGATGAGAGACACCAGACCCAACCATGCAGACGAGCTGAAGGCTGCTATCAAAGCAACCTGGGCTTCCATAACACCTCAGCAGTGCCACAGGATGATCATCTGCATGCCACGCTGCATTGATGCAAAAGGAGCCCCGACCAAGTATTGCGTGCATTTACTGAACATAGATTTCAGTAGGCCAACATTTTGGATTTTGAAATAATTTTTTCAAGCTGGTGTTATAAAATATTCTAATTTACTGAGATAATGACTTTTGGGTTTTCATTGGCTGTAAGCCGTAATTATCAACATTAACAGAAATAAACACTTGAAATAGATACTGTGTGTAATGACTCTATATAATGAGTTTCTCTTTTTGTAAGAAGAACTGAAATAAATTAACTTTTTTATCTAATTTTGTGAGATTCACTTGTATGATACAACTGGACATCCTGACTGTTGTATCTGAAACTTGGCACATATCTTATGGCTGCTCTATTGCAATAAGCTGCAGCTTTAAAACCATGCAATTATACAAGCATGTGTTCCAAGCCCGGGACCGCTCAGTATACATTTATTACAAGGACTGCACTATATGTAGTGGGGGGTTTTTTGTCCTAAAGATTTAACTTTTTCAAAGATATGGTAATGATGGCCCTGTTACACTGCTTAATTTGCCTTGGAAGTTTTGATGCAATGGCCTCTTCATGGTGAGACTGGGTATGGTCTTTGGCTTTACTGTGGCCTCTCCGCATTTGTATGAGCCTCTTTTTTTTTTTTTTTTTTTTTTTTCAATTTGTGCCAGCTCTGCCACGCCACAAGCTGCACTTGCGCTCATGCATGTCCTAGCATTCTCCAGCAAAGTGGAGGCGACACATGCTCAGATTAACCTTAGTTTCCAACAAAAGGGTTTCCCCTTTTGGCACATGCTCAGATCGAGATCTCAGCTTTTCATTGAGAAGACTTCACAATCTTTCACCTGCGCAGCCACTGGTGCCATTTTGCTGGAGATCACCAGAAGTTAATCTGAGCATTTGCCACTTTGCTAGGAAATGCTGGGATATGAATGTGTACAAGGGTGGTGCTAGTATCAAATTTAAAAAAAGATGCTAATACAAATGCAGAGGGGCCACAGCAGATCTGAATACTCTACCCACCTTCCCACCATGCACAGAAATGGAAAAGAAAGTGATCAAAAAGTCATAAAACAAAAACAACCCTGTACAAGGCTACATACATACATGCATGTGTCTTGTATAAACCGGCACACCTAATATTCTCCATGTGAAGTGGCTTCAGGATAACAGTGGTGGCCGTTTTCCTGAAGAAGCTTTGTGGTTGATCTTGTGGCGGCTGTACCGTTGCCTTATTTTACTTTTCCATTATGGACAAGTTCTTTCTCAAAGACATGACATAAGATGGAACATAAGATGGAACATATGCACAACAATGCCATTTGTTGTTGCTGTCCTTCATATTGTGAGGTATTTTGGCACCCATAAGCACAAACCCTAAATCGCTGTAATTGTATTGTCCAGAAGAATAAAGTTACACAGTGATTGGCATAAAAAATTCTTGAATTGCTGTTTTTTTTTTTTTTCATTCTGCTTCCCAAAAAATGGGAAAAGAAGGCGATCAAAAAAATGTCATGTGCCTGAAAATGGTATCAATAAAACCATTGACTCGTCCCACAAAAAAACAAGCTCTCACATCATTTTGTATTCAAGTCTCTGGGTGGTTTATTGCTTCATAAATAATAAAGCCAAAATAGTAACACAAAACAGGCTTTCTCCTTCGCCTCATTGGGGGACATAGAACCATGGGTGTATGCTGCTGTCGCTAGGAGGCCGACACTAAGTGAATACAAAAAAAAATTAGCTTCTCCTCTGCAGTGTACACCCCTCACACTGGCTCTAGCTGAACCAGTTTACGCTTAGTGTCCGTAAGAGGCACATGAGTCTGATATTCAGACCACATTTTTAATTTTTAAATTCTGAATTTTTTTTCCAACAATTACAAAGAGCGACGGATCCCGATCTTCCCAAACCGTCAACAGGTGTGAACATGGAGTGTCGCCTCCACGTACCCCTCCTACACCGTTAAAACTTATGCCTGAGCGCTACTCCTGGGCCGACGAGTCCCTTCAAGGGCACCACTCTCCCCACAACAGCAGCAGACGGGAACATGGAGTGTCGCATCCATGTACCCCCTTCTGCAGCCAGGCTCTTCACGCTGGACCATTAGCCCTGTCCATCCTGGAAGATTGAACCCATAGGATGTCCAGAGGCATTCACCTAAGTCTGTGCAGCTCACATTGCACCACCACTGATATACAGCGGTGTATGCAAGAAAGCGGACGGTCCCTCTCCACCTCCCTGTCAAAGTGATGACGGAGGGCTTCCCGCAAGATCCACGCTACAGCAGCTCACCTGTAGCAGAGAACCAAGCCCTACGACCCCCTCCGGCAGCTTCGAAGCGACTGTGGGTGTTAGCCAGGCCGCAGGAGGGCTCCAGTACCGCGCTCCCCCATGGCAATGTCAGCGTCCGGTGTCTATAAATTTAGGCTCCGGCTTCTTCACCTAGGCCACAGCCTGGTAGCTCCGCCCACCTCTTTGTGCTGGTTAGCGGCTCTACCCACTCTTCCTCCCTGGCCTCAAACCAATAGCTCCGCCCACCTATTTGTCTCTCCGGCATCTTCGACCACGAATTGTCGCAAGACCGCCTCCGGTATTCCCGGCGGCCATTCTCATTCACTTGGCTTTTGCAAGCACACGTGCAGCTTTCACTGCACACACCGGGTCTCTGCAGGCCGGGGCTACATTCATTACTATCGGTGGTCAGGAGGACTGGCAGGGACACAGGACTTGGGTAAACGCTGCCATCTTCTTTGCCACAACACAGAATCAGGGACATTTTATCCTTTCGCTGCAGTATTCACCAGAGACTCTTAGCCACCCTCCCTAGTAGAGCACATTTGCAGTAGCAGGGACCCACGGGTACACCAAGTCTCTAAGGGCCCCGTCTCACATAGCGACACACCAGCGATCCCGACAACGATCAGGATCGCTGGTGTGTCTCTACATGATCGCTGCTGAGCTGCCAAACAGGCAGCGAACAGGACAGCGACACTGCGGGTAATGTCGGCTAGTTACCCGCAGTGTACGTTGGATACCAGCGAGCTGATGCAGGGAGCTGATAACCAAGGTACACGTCGGGTTTCCAGGCGCTGCGCGGTGCCTGGAAACCCGACATGTATCTTGGTTACCAGTAGATCACTGGTCTCCTGCCTGTCAGACGCAGCGATGCGTGCTGGCCAGCAGGAGATCAGCGATCAAAAAAAAGTCCTGCCATTTCTGACACGAACAGCGATTCACAGCAGGGGCCTGATCGCTGGTACGTGTCAGACGTAGCGAGATCGCTGCTGAGATCGCTGTTTAGCAGCGATCTCGCTATGTGAGACGGGGCCCTAAGACATCCAAGAAAGCAGACAAAACACAGTGTTTTTACCTCATGTACCACCTGCCAGACTGCGTTGCCACGGGGACAGAGTACGACACTCTGCAAGGTCTTTGATCCCAAAGGCCCTCAGGAGCCCTCCGCTGCTACCGAACCCACAGTACCTAACCCCTCCCTGAGTGGGTTTAGTCACTATCAGAGTCCATGGCATCACTAGCCAAAGCAAGTGAGTCCCTACACAATCCCATGGGTCAGGGTCTTCGTCTGCCTGTATTAGAAGGTCCCTCTACCTCACAGGAACCGTCGGCCGGTAGGGGCCGCCCTCAGTCAAAATCCCCTCAGCCAGCTAAAAAACGGACCCATACCACCTCCCGGCCCCTTTCGCGCCTTGCCATCCATGAGCTCTGCTTCTTGCTCCCCCTCACCAGGAGCTTGCGGAGACCAGGACTCTGAGCATGAGTCGAACGAGTCACTCGACCTCGCCTCACCAAACTATCAGGTGATGGTGGATAGCCTCATTGAGGCAATCAACCACACACTAAAAGTTAAAGGGAACCTGTCACACCCATCGTACCGGACCGCCCCCGGGTGAGTACAATATAACTTGTTTTTCTTATCCTTCAGGTTACATCAGGGGCTTATCTACAGCATTACAGAATGCTGTAGACATGCCCCTAAAGGCGGTGGCTGCAGCTTATATCCGAAAAAGGAGGTGACCGGTTTCCTTTAATGACGACTATCTCTACCCCAGATCATGCGGTGTCATTCAAAAAGACCAAGCGCTCTCATACGGCCTTTGCCAACCATCACGAGTTTCGGGACATAGTTAAGCAGCATAGAGAGCGGCCTGATAAACGCTTCACAGGGCAGAAGCCTCTTGAAGCAAAATATCCCTTTTCATCGGATCTACGGAATGAATGGGCTCAATCCGCCCCCAGTTGACCCACCCGTATCTCGCCCTGCATCCAAAACTCTGCTATCCTTGCCTGATGGATCCTCCATTAAAAATCTGTCAGATACTGTCAGATAGAACATCTTGCTCGATCAGTCTTTGAAGCATCAGGTTCATCACTCTCTCCCTCCTTTGCTGCATCATGGATTGCTAAAGCTATAGTCTCTTGGGCCGATATCCTGTCCAAAACCATTCAGAAAAATAATGTCCCCCCTGAGGAAGCAAATCTAGCCAATCAGATTTCCCTAGCAGGGGACTATTTAGTGGGGTATCCTTGATCATGAGGAAGGTGTGAGATTAATCTAAAACTAGACAGGGGAACTTGTTAATGATCTCAGGCAGCTGGGACCACAGTCACCAAGAAAACCATTGGTAACACATTACATCGTAAAGGTTTAAAATCCCCCTGCTCAAGAAGGCTCATGTGCAGGCCCATCTGAAGTTTGCCACTGAACACATGGATGATTTGGCATTAACTCAACTCGCCGTGTTTGGAGGAAGAGAAATGCTCAGGGCCGGACTGGGACAAAAAAGCAGCCCCACCACACAAACCCCACCAGCCCATATACTCAAACACTCCCCACCCCCGATCAGTGGATTTTTCTTTACTTTGTCGTGCCCCTCAACAATCCTCTTAAAGGCGTTATTTGAAGAGCAACATGTGAATGGCGCTGCAGTGCGTATGATCGACCACAGGTCCATTTACATGGTGCTCTTTAGAGCTTCAGTTCTCGGAATCCTGGGGGTCCCAGCGGTTGGACCCTAACGATTGGAAAGTTCTCAGGATAGGGGATTACTTGGGATAATCCATTTAAATGGGTTTTCCAATATTTTTTTTATTTTCCCATAGGAATACAGAAAATAACAAACCAGTATTGAACTTCCCAAAGACCAATGTCGCCTCTCCAAGAACAGGAGAAGAGGTACTGTGCAGTGTATATATACAGGACAGGAGAAGTGGTACTGTGCAGTGTATATAAACAGGACAGGACAAGTACTGTGCAGTGTATGTATGCAGGACAGGAGAAGTGGTACTGTGCAGTGACTCATGGCTGTACTAGCTCAAAAGGGTGTTTCTACTCAATACTGAGCAAAGGGTCTGAATACTTATAGCTCAAAAGGGTGTTTCTACTCAATACTGAGCAAAGGGTCTGAATACTTATGACCATGTGATATTTCAGTTTTTCTTTTTTAATAAATTTGCAAACATTTTTAGATTTCTGTTTTTTTCAGTCAAGATGGGGTGCAGAGTGTACATTAATGAGAAAAAATTAACTTTTTTGAATTTACCAAATGGCTGCAATGAAACAAAGAGAGAAAAAGTTAAAGGGGTCTGAATACTTTCCGTACCCACTGTATACACATACAAACACACACACACAAGCACACACATATACACATACATAATAAGAATAGATACTGAGAATTACACCATTTATACAGGACAGATGTATACACAGCTCCACAATATATGCTAGAATCAATTATATACACAGCTCCATATTATATACCGTGGTAAGGAATATAGAGCGGTGTATATACTATATAGTGTAGAGATGTGGCAATGTATATAGTGTAAATTATTCCATTCCACACTACATACACAGTTCCATACTATATAAGCATATATAATTAAGATAGCATTATACTATATTATATAGTATATATTATGTTATGTAGGGGTGGCATTTATGTACATTTATTCTAAGTACATTTTTCAAAGTACTTTGTAGTTATACATGGCAGTTAGACAGGGCAGGAGACAGGTTAGACATTTAAACAAACCTATTCCCAGTACATTTGGATTGCAACAAATAGCCACCATATGCATTTGTATCATTTATATCCTGGTTGCTGCAATCATACAAATCCAAGGTCCATGCAATAACTATTTACACTCCATCCACATTGGCCCCTCAGTCCTCTCCTATGTATAGCACTCACGCTCTTTTCACATTGCTAAACTGCACATATCCATTCAGTCCCACCATTCAACACAAGAGATGCTCTCACAAATCACTTAACCATCTGCTCACTCTTTCTATCCTCCTTCTCCTAGTCGCAGGAGATATCTCTCCCAACCCCAGTCCCTCATGTTATAGTAAGTCGCACCCCTCTACTGCTACACTCAGAAACCCCTCAAATCTCATAAATATTCCCTGCAAGGCTTCTGTCTCTTAATTGTGCCCCTTTGGAATTCTCGCTCAGTGTGTAATAAACTCTCCTTCATCCATGACTTCTTCCTTTCTGATTCTCTTAACCTTCTGGCTTTTACTGAAACCTGGATCCAGCAGTCAGACACCACCACTGCTGCTGCTCTTTCATATGGTGTACTACACTTCTCTCATACCCCAAGATCAGACAACAGAGCAGGTGGAAGCGTTGGTCTGCTCCTATCACCCAAATATACCTTTCAGGTTATCCCTCAAGTACCCTCACTTATCTTCCCTTCTTTTGAGGTCCATGCTGTCAGACTCTACATCCTCTTCTCCATGCGAGTGGCGGATGTGTATCGTCCTCTGGGCCCCTCCCATCAGTTTCTGGATCACTTTGCCACATGGTTTCCACATTTTCTCTCCTGTGACATCCCCACCCTCATCATGGGAGACTTTAACATCCCCATTGCGTTTCCCCTCTCCCCATCTGCTACTCATCTTTTATTTCTAACCTCCTCCTTTGGCCTTTCACAGCTTACTAACTCTCCTACATATGAAGACAGAAACTCCCTCGATTTGGTCTTCTCCCGACTTTGCTCAGTGTATGATTTTACAAACTCCCCTCTCCCGCTATCTGACCACAACCTTCTTTCATTCTCGGTTAATAACTGCCATCCCGCTCAGGTCACCCCCACTTTCCACACTTATAGAAATATACAGGCCATTAACACTCAGAAACTTATGAAGAACTTGCAGTCATCATTGGCCCCTATCTCCTCCCTCTCATGTCCTGATTCTGCCCTGAAGCATTATAATGAAACACTGCAAAGTGCCCTGGATGAAACCGCACCTCCTATAGATAGAACAACTCGGCACAGACGGCGACAAGCCTGGCACACACTGCAAACACATTTCCTACAGCAGTGCTCCAGATGCGCCGAACGTCTGTGGAGAAAATCCAATCTAC
>VIAB01011894.1:39489-50181 GCA_009801035.1 Oophaga pumilio
AGATAAAGTTGTCAGCAAGAGAGGAGAAGAATTTCCTGGACCTGAAAGTTTTGCCTGATAGAGATTCCCAACAAATGTCTGGATAGTTGAAATCTCCCATGACCACTATGTCATATTTTTTGGAGAACTTGGCCATATGATCTTATGCCTGTTTTCTGTGAATCTGTCTGACTTTTTAGGTACTGGTAATTTTTGCCATCCAGCCTTCATTAGTTTATTATTTAGGGACCAAAAAAACCATTGCCATGACCAGCCAATATCACCATAATTGGACTATGAGATTCACAAATTATTGTGAGAATCAACTTGTTTATAAACATTGCACTGTGGAATATCCTTATAATGTATATTGTATGTTTCTGACACTTGTGTTCCTTTTAACAGTATGTGGCTCATAAGTTCAAATGGCATGATTTCTTATATGGGTCAAATTTCTCATCTGCCTTATGCCAGACTGTTCCTGTGTCTCCTCCCATTATTTGCATTTTTTCCTATTGCTCCCCATATTCATTCATATATGGTTGCCCTTACAGACAGATGATGTTCAGACAAGTACTGGTAGTGGGTGGGGTTACTATAACACTTAAGGCCGCCCTCTCAAGGACATCACCTGCCCAGTACATCAACATCGCTGTTTGCATTCCAGACCAGAATGCACTGGGCTGCAACTGATTACAAATTTCCGGTGCTCAGCCTTCACATACATGGGTGTAAGCGCCGTGTGTCATTTAACAACTTCTGGACATGTGCAATAGCATCAGCCTCGGTCACATGGGACGATGATGCGTTCCAAGTGGAATGCATGCGGTCCCAATGAATGATGCACTTCTGGCATGACCCCTCCGGAGGTGAATATATGTTATAGTACTGTGAGCAAGCGCATGAGCATTTGATATGGCAACATATTTTAATATTTCTCGGGGATTAAAGCCATCTTTTTGTGGAACAGGGTTGGCAATTCATGAGCCCCATTGTGGGACAAGCTAACCAATACCTCTAGTGAATGGGGGAAGTTGCAACATTTTTTGAAGGGGGCTGGAATATTTTAGAAAGAACACAGAAGATCACCATTTAGCATCAATATATCCAACCTCCCAATGATTCATAATAGTGAATCGCGTAGAGGTTCTTGAGACATCCAAACCATAAGTACCTCTTATCTATGCTCTTATCATGATGAGATTCTTCTTGATGCACCTTTGAACATTTATTTGTCTTACAGTAGGTTTGACATTATATATTGCCTGCCTATAGTGCCTGCTGTAAGGTTGCCCTGAGGGTTAGTTAACTTATCAAGAGGGATTCCTAGGGTCAGCCGTCGTGGTGCCAGAACGCTATATCTGCTGACAATTAGGGTGCCAACCTCCGCTGACAGGCAGATTTGGTATCAACAGGGATTAGCATAGTGAGGTATTATATGCGCTCTTTTTGCACGTGTTACTATATTGGTGTGATTTTGTTCACCTTTTCTGGCACATATCTTTAATTGTCATCTTCTTCAATATCAGTCCTCATATAGCATCTCTATCCTCCTATGCTTGTAGAATTGGGTGGTTGCATGAATCACCAACGTAGGGGCATTCATGAGTTTCAGGGATAGCCATCGAGGAGTCGGGGTGCCATCACTCACTTATTTGTTTAGGGTGCCAACCTCGGCTGTTATGCAGACGTTAAGTCCAGGCTATATGGTGCAGGGAGCACATAGCTAGCATGGTTACTTGCTTGATGATTGTTGATTGTCCTTTTACCAATATTTAACAAAAGTTATATTTTATCCTTTACATCTAAAATTATTTTAGGATTTTCCAATAAAGAAACATTTTCTCTTTCATCCTGAAGCTGGAACATTTTTTTTTTCTTTTTGTGATCTTTTTTATTACTTTTACACAAGAATACTTTAGTTAAAAAAATGTTTTTATGTTATTTTAATCCGAGGGCCATAACTATTATATATTTCTTGATAGAGCTGTGTAAGATAATTACTTTTGCAGGATAAGCTCATATTTCTATTGGTAACATTTTGTGGTATGTGAGATTTTTTTACTTATTTTCCCTCTTTGAGAGAGAAAATGAATATAAAAATAAATCAGTAATTCTGGTATTTTTGTTTAATTTTTTGAACCATTCACTGTGTGGCATAAATGATATGGTAGCTTTGTTTTGTGTGTCAGTGTAATTACATTGATACCAAATTTGGCACAATAAAAAATTTTTATTTAAAAGATTTATTTTATCTCCAAACTTTAAGAGCTGTGGCTTCTTTTATTTTTCCTGAGTGGGTTTTTTTTATATGTGCAGTGATTAGAAGTATGCAATGATTCCATTCTTTGGCATATGACAATTTTAATTGCTTTTTATTCTCATTTTAGGAAGCAGAGTGAACAGAAAAACAATTTGGCATTGTTTTATTTTTTACTGCCTGGTATAAGTGACAAGATAACTTTATTTCATCAATATAATTACATTGACAGAAAATTTTTATAATTTTTTGACACTTTTGTACACAAAAAAATCACGTTTTGGTGCAAAAAGTTATTTTTGCATCACTATAATCTTGTTTTTGTAGTTATATATTTTCACATGCAAAAAATGCATGTATTACAGCTTATTAAATGCTAAAAATGAGTATGTGCAAAAAATTAAGGCAGTATTCTTTTGAGCAATAAAAGAAGATTCAAAACTAACTTAACAATTTGAAAAAAAGCAGCAATGACATGAATACATGAATAATACTGCACAATACAATATACCTCACAGTGTGCTTTAAAAATGAAATAGGAAAATAATAATGTAAAAGATATGAAAATATGTAAAAATAAGAAACAGCTATGAATAAAATATTAAAGCTGTGAAGTCACAATAAGAAAATGATGCACCAAACACAATAAATATTTTAATGTTCCTAATATAAATTCAACAAACTGTGAAACAAGTGGTAGCCACAAACCGTCACAGTAATTGTATTCAGGGGTACAATGGAATGGTTTGAAACCATTATATTATTCTTTGTACCCAGTGGCACTAGTATGTGAGTGACGAGGAGAAGACACCCTGCCACCCACTACTGTTGTTTCTGACTTTCAGACATGCTAGCAGTTTTTAGGTGAAATATATTATGAACAGTTTTAGATAAATGTCTTATCGGTGCAGATAGTGGGCTGACCTCTAGTTTAATTTTGCCAACTTCATAGGGATCTATAAAACACTTTAGTTTGGGCACTAAGGGCTCTTTCACACATCCGTTTTGTGCCGACAGGCACAATCCGTCCAAAACCGGAAAAGGACTGATCCGGCGCTGATTGTGTAAAAACTGATGCAACGGATCAGGTTTTTTGCTGGATCCGTCCTGAACTTTTCAACCCGGAAAATGCAGGTACGCATGTCCGGACCGAGGAGAGAGAGAGAGAGACCTTGGTTTCCAGAATCCAGATCAGTCTTTTGCCGGATTGCACAAAAGACTGATCCGGCACCATAGACTTGTATTGTTTGCAGCCGCCGGATGCGCCGCTTCAGGCGCTATCCGACTGGTGCGGCACAAAAAAAAAACATTGCAGTGACCGTTTTGTCCGGCTGCCGGAATGTATATTTCTGCCGGATCTGGAAAAAAACGCAATGACATCCGGCGCGATCCGGCGCTAATGATAGTCAATGACAAAAAAACACATCTGGCGGTTCTAAAAACCGGATCCATTTTTTTCAAAAAGCGCCGGATCGCGCCTGAAGGCAAAAGACGGATGTGTGAAAGAGGCCTTAGATGTACCATTGGACCAGGTTTTGCATCCTTTATACAACTGGACAAATGCACATGTAATACACTTGTCTAAAAATAGTGCAATGTTTGATTTTTTCTTCTAAACTTGCTCATAATACCACATTACTTGCTTAGACCAAGCCATATTACTTCTTCAACTCATTCGGTTCATTCAATTCATATGATAAAGGTGGGTCATTGCTACCAAACTCAAAGGGCTCAATCAGACATCAGTGATTTTTCTCATACACAAAAGATGGTCTGATCTTCATCTGTTTTTTAATCGGCTTTTCATCAAAGTTTAGTTGTAGTGTTAAATTATAACATCAGAATTTGGTCAGAGTTTCATGTTTTTTTTAATTAAATAAAAATTGATGGAGGTTTCCTAAGCTTCTCATATCAGCTCATATCAAACAGTTTGTGAAATGGCATCCAAATGCTGTAAAATGTTTTCACAAACCCAAAGACTTTCATTGGTGAGATTGATCCAAGACTCGGATCAAAATTGGACATATCTCCATGATTTTGTGTGGATCACTTGGTCTGCAAAAATACATGGATACTGTATGTAAACAGTCCCATAGACCATAATAGGTGTTATCTTTGAAAAACATACCTGACCATAAGATCTTACTCTCTACAGGAGCCAGAGAGAATGAGAGAAAGAGAAACTAGCTCAACATAAGAGCTTACACTTTATAGGCGAGAAAAATGGAAACCATGAGTTGCATCTCAAAATATTCCAATTTGTGTGAGACTGCATCTTATTCATAAGAAGAGATGAATGAATCGATATGTGGAGGATGGAGTTTGAGTCGAATTTCCTGACATTTGCAGTTTCGTGCAAATTAGAATACTTTGAAATTCGATTTGGTTTGCAAAAAAAAAAAAAAACTTGCTTGCGACCATTACCCACACTGCTGAAGCATCAGTGAGCAGGCTAATTTTTTTGCATGGCAACATGGACTTCCTCATAATTCCCTGCAGCTATGATATCTATCAGATTTTCATACCATGTACATTGGTCAATAGTTCCCAGCAGAACACAGGTTGTACGGCAGAGTAAATTTTAATCTCCAGAGTCATTGGGTAAATCTTTCTTTTGTACATTGTAAGCTCTTAGGGTCAATGGCGTCTTTTTTCTCTTGCCTGTAAAGTGTAAGCTCTTATGGTTATAAAGGTTCACTCTCTTCTCTACACTACTGTATTTTCAGAGCAAGTATAACCCTTCCAGCATTATGATTCATGCAAATTTATTAGCTGCATAATAAATTCTTTGAGAAAATTTGATGTAGCCTAATCTATTTTCAAAAGATCTGCCCATCTCAAGGTTCCTCTCTCTTCTATTGAGTATAAGCTCATATGGTCGGCAGAGTCCTTTCTCTCTTGTAGGATGTGTAAGCCCTTATGATCTGAGCGGTCATCTCTCTCTTCTGTAGTGTTTAAGCTCTTATGGCTAGTGTTGTCTCTTTTTTTCTGTCTCTTTCCTTTCATGTGTATTTTCTGAGCAATTGCAAGCTTTCCAGATTGAGATTCAGGCAAATTTATTTGCCACATATCAATTTTTGTGGAAATGTTGTTGAAGTCAGTAAATTTGAATTTCAAAACACTTTACTTCAGTAATAGGTCATAAAGGTTTAGGAAAAGTATCACTTGTATTTTTCTGATTAGGCAATTCAGAAATACTTTATACTTAAAGAAGCACTTTTATCAAAATTTTTATTCTCTTAATATATTGCATTTATCATATTACATAGCACCATGTACTTACAATTGCTCATTTTGCCTCTTTACCCAGTTAATTCTTTTCTTTTTCTTTAGGTCTATGAAATCAAATGATTAAAAACAAACTAGCTGAATCCTTCTAAGCTCTATGTAGGAACAAGAAATCTCTTTTCCCTGCATGAGTCAACATTAGAACTGCAATTCTACATCACTGCAATGTCCCTGGCAGGGGGGAGGAGTGAAGCAGCTGGGTCAGCAGTTGAAGAGAGGATGGAGCTGGGCTGGAACTTTGCAGTGATGTAGAATTTGTAGTTCACATGCTGATGCATGCAGATAAAAGAGACTTCCTGTTTCTACATGGAGCTTAGAAGCATTCAGCTAGTCTGTTTTTAATCACGTAATGAACCTATAATGAGAATAAAAAGGCAGGGCGCTCCATAGAAATCCTTAATAAAGTGGAGATGGTAAAGGATGACAGTAAGGGCATATGGTAGAATGCTCACCTTGGAGGGATGTACAAGTACAGACAAGTATTAGTTTAATGTATACATTTCAATAATCTCGCTTTCTTTTTTTTCCAACCAATATTGCTTTATATTTTTCAGTAATTTTTTTTTTGTTCGATATCCTTATCACAATGTCCACTTATATTGGTACTACAAGTCGTAGCACAAGTCCCTGATTTTAGTGGTTTCATTTTTAACAATGAAGTTTTACATCATCCCTAAATTATGTCTTTATTATGTTATTTGATATTATCTATTATATGCTTTTCACTTGGGCTCAGTTACGTTACTGTTACCTTTATCCTATTTGTTTATGGGCACTGACACTTGACCCCATGATGTCAGTGTGTAACTATTTTCTCCCTCCTTTTTATACATATAAACTCTTGTACTGCTATCATATATGCCTTAGCCGGAGGAAGACATCTTTTTGATGTAGCCCTAATTATTTTAATAAATTTGTATGACTATATTACCTGCCTATCTATCACTATCTGCAGAGCTTTTATCACCCACTTTTTATTTTAATTTTTATGCTATTTATGCAATCACGTTATTTCATAGACCTAATGGAGATTAATTAACTGGTTAGAAGGGCAAAATGAGCAATTATAAGTACACAGTGCTATATAACATGATTGTAACATATTAAGAGGATAAAATTTTTTGATGGGAGCAGTTTATTAAACGGGCTGTCTGAGACTAAAACTATTATTGATCTATTCATTGGTAAGGTCATCAATTTGAGATAGGTGGTGGTCATCGATCAGCTGAAATCTGCTGTAGCAGTGCCCATGTATAAGCATGTATAGAGTGAAACATTGCGGCTTGTACATTATTTAGCAGCTGCTGGCAAATTCTGTAGTTCATCTCCAACTCACTTAAATGGTATATAAATTGAAGTACTCAGCAGCAGCTACTAAATATTTCAGGTGTCAGATCACACCAATTTCATCACTCCCGAACAGTCCCTTAAAAAGGTTTATACCAAGTACTGTATGGAAGTTATCTTCTACAAATTTATCCGATAGGGGGATTTTCTAATAAGTGGGGCCACCACCAATCCAAATAACAAACCTTATTGGATCAGAGGTCGAGTACGCACATCTCTGCTCCATTCTTTCTCTATGATACTGCTGCAGATAGCGGAGTACTATACTTGTCTATTACTGTCAGTCCAACAGAGAATGAACATTGCACAGCTGCAAGACAGAGCTGCACAACTAAACAAATGAGCAATTTTGCAATGTTGCAAATGTTATATATAGCATATTAGTACTCAGTAACAATGAATTTAGTTTGGTTAAGAGGTTTTTTTTACACATATCCTTATTCATCCATATAACATTTAAAATTCTCACTTTAGAGAAAACAGTCTCATTGATTGTTTTCTCATAAATGAGTCTTTCTTGCATTATTAGTGAAAATTAATTTTGAATTATTTTGTTGCAGACTCTTTATTCCCAAAGTGCTGTTTTATTTGGATGTTAGATGTTATTTCCATAATGCAAGACTTAGGCAATATCTCTAGAGACATAACTTTATTATACAGGAAGCTCATATGTCTGTTTCCATTTACTGTACTTAATATCCCATTACACCAATCAATACTTGTACAGATACACGTAAGCAGAACACAGCTCAATTACATGATATTCTGCTTAAATGCAAGCACTTTGCTATCTCTTCACAAAAGCCATGCCAATTTTACCTTTAGCAAATAATGTCTTGTAAAACAGTTTATACAAGATGATTCACTCACTGCTTTACCTGGAAAAACTGCTGTATCTTCTAAAAGCGATGATCTATCTTACTGAAATTTAGATTGTGCATACCTTGGTTTATGAGAAACTGATTTTTTTTTTTAAATTGGGTGTTGAAAAAGTCTACCATTCACATCAAAGCACACTTGACCGTGCCGTTCTGTTAGGTTGAACAATAAGAAATGTTCACTAGTTGTCTGCTCCTGGCCCAATGGATATTGATCAGTGCGCACTAAAGGAATCACACCAGAGACTCAGTCGGATGTAACCTCTCTTTGATCAATCTATGGCACAGCTCCAAGAGAGGTTTAATCTGCACATAGAGTTATATAACCCCTGTAAGGGGCTCAGTTAGCTGTAAAATGGGAGTGATCGGATGTATTCCATTGGTTAGTGGGTTGGGCAATTTGCGACATCTTGGGCGGATCCAGGAGGTCACGAGGCTGGGTTGCTCCATGAGGTCATCAGGGTGTGTGTCATCGTCGGCAGATCTATGAGGTCACCAGGCTGGGCGGGTCCGTGAAGTCAGCAGAGTGGGCTTCATTGTGGGTGGATCTATGAGGTCATCAGGGTGGGCGTCATCTTGGATACAAGTACATGGTGTGGTGAAACAGGAAATGGCAGCCATCTTTAGTGTCATGCTTGGATCTGAACAAGCTTAAGTAAGGAGAAATAATAATACACTTTATGGGTCGTTTCTCTCAATCTCTTTTGTCTTGAGGTTAATTAAGTATTTGATCTTATGTCTCTCCTCAACAGTTCCATATTGTTGAATGTTTTCCGCAGGATGTCTGGGGTCACTGTATGTTCTCTCGGAGTGCCTGTAATATTCATAGCTTGTTACTGTACCCCCAACCTTTCAAATGGCCCCAAAGGAAACGTCCTCCTCATTCCTATCCAGTTATGTTCAGTTACGATCCAGCTTATTCAACAATGCCAGAATACAAGGTTTGGAAGGGGAATTTCGACCTCCAAACTTCACTAGAAACTCACTTTGGCACTTTTTTAAGGACTCAGTTTCCAATAAGTTTTTACAATGAAGACATGCTCCTCCAAACTGTATCTTTACTTTGTTAACAAATGAAGAAGGAATTTGGCAAGAGGGAACTGCAATCACCACACTCGTGCAAAAAGAAGAACAGCAAGTCCATCCTATAATGGAGATGACCAGTGGTATGGCAAGTTGGCGAGACCGCTGGATGTGAGGAAGTTTCATTCTGCTGTCACTGAGATTAATTGCATTTTCACTTCTCATGAACTAAGATATGTACAGTCCAAATTTCAATGCGGTTGACTGTCCCTTTTAGAAGTTACAGCAATTTTTTCAGGTAAGGTAGCTAGTGACTTGGTTTTTCATAAATGAAGCTTTTACTAGTTTTTTACCATTTCATCAATGTAACAACAGTTCATCTTTCTTAGGGCTCGTGCAGACGGCCATGTTATCGGTCCGAGTGTGATCCGAAAAAACATCGAATTGCACTCAAACCAATGTTTGTCTATCTGTCCACATGCAGCACAAAAATAGCTGCATGTCCAAGTTTCATCTAATGATTAAACCGAACTTGGCCATGGAAGTCAATGAGGGAGCAGAAATCATCTGACTGCACTCGGATAACATCCAACTTTGCGACCGATCGGGGCCGATTAACCCCTTAAATACATCTGTAAATCGCGACAACGGTACTTAAGTTGTTACAAGGGGGTCACAAGACCCCCTTAGTAACCATTGGACCCTCGCGATGAGAACCGCGGGTCCCGATGGTAACCATGGTACCCTGAGGTCGTGTGATGACCCCAGGGTTCGGTGGCCTGTGAGATCCATAAGCTGGGTCTCACAGGCTGAGTCAGTGAGTGTCAGTGAGACACAGACTGCTCTCATGCACTGCTGTACATGAGTACATAATAGTAGTGGAACTATAGGGGTTCCCACGTTAGTGGTAGGACAAAGACTCTGGAAAATCGACATGGCTCACACCCCCCTCAAATAAAATCCAGTGAATTCTGTGCTCCCAAATCTAAATGCCCCCTCCTTCTGAGCCTCACTGTGCCTAAACCACAGTAAGAGGCCACATGTTTGGCATTATTGTAAAAGAGAGAAGGCACTTAATTTATAGGTGCATATCGTCGAAAGCACAAGCTGGGCACAATGTGGCGCTACACTGCAAGGAGTCACAGTGTATGGGCACTAGACTGGCAGATTTTCAATTCACCAAAATAGAGCATGGTGTGGATGTTACAAAATGGTCATTGCAGCCATAGATGAATTCAGGGAATGGTGCAGTTTCTACAATGGGGTCACTTTTGGGGGTTTTCCGCTGTTCTGACACCTTTGGGGGTCCGCAAATGTCATCCACAAACTATTCTAGCAAAATCTATGCTCCAAAAGCCAAATAGTGCTCCTTCCTTCTCAGCCATGACGTGTGGTCTCACAGTAATTTCTGACAACATATTGGGCAGCACCGTGTATGGGAGAAATTGCACAAGAAATTGTGGGGTCTAGTTTCACCTATTAATCCTTGTGTACCTTGTGTACCTGTACCAACATGTGGTCAATCCTGAGAAGTAAGTAATTTTGTACTTCGAAACGTGTTGAATGAACCACTACCTTTCACTTATCTCACTGGATTATATGTCTCCAATTTGTCTAGCAGAGTAGAAATCATCCATAAAGATCCCTTTATTTGATGTCTAATGGTCACTGACAGACCCGTAAATCTGCTGCAGCTGATGCTCACATTCAGTGCTTTTTCTATGGATACATCAGGTTAGTCTAATCTAAAGGAATATCTTATTGTGTATATCGCATAAGACCCTTTTCACACTGATTTCTCCTACAGTCCCTTGATTGTCATAAAATTCTGTGAGGCACCTATGAATTCAAAATGCTCACTACATCCATAGGTGAATTCCTTGATGGGTGTGGTTTCCAAAATGTGGTCATTTGTGG
>VIAB01011895.1:17769-29420 GCA_009801035.1 Oophaga pumilio
CGACGTCCCTGTCTGGCCGCAGGCAGGGACACGGGCGCTACATTGGTCTTGTCTAGCCCTACATTAGGGTTAGAGCTTGTCTACTTACGACGATCCTCCAGTAATAAACAAATAATAGGTGTTTAGTTTCCCTACAGCACTCCCTCAGGTGAAATGGAGAATTACACCGTATATAATTAAATGAATTGGCAAACCTGTGTAAGGAATGGAGTGGTTGGGTAACTCCTGTGCATGCCAATCTTTGTCTCTCTGCTCTGACTGATAGATGAGGGTGCTATCTCTGCCACTTTGCAGAGCTAAGATGGCTGTAGTGGCCCTTTTTCTTGAAAGTCTTACTTTTTAAAGACTAATGGTTGCCTTTCCCAGTGTTATCACAGACTACTATAGTCTAATGTACAGAAAAAACACCCAAGAGAGGTTGTAGCCCGTCTCCTGTGCATTGATATGTATCATCCCCCAGATGTTGTGATAAATTGTTGGTCACTGCACCATGTGGCAGAGATTATGGGTTGGCAATAGCTTTTCAGGATTTGGTAACATCAGCAGAATATAGTGCTATCATCATTTGTGGCTGTCCCCAGTGATCATGTCGTGGAGCGGATGATGTGGTGGCAAAGGAAGAGGTATTGTTGTCTAACCACTTGGATGCTGCATTTGTTATGGACTGTGGCATCTTAGGCTACTTTCACACTTCAGGCTTTTTGAATCAGGCGCGATCCGGCGTGTTTTTAAAAAAACGGATCCGGTAACGGATGCGGTTTTTTTAGCATTGACTTACATTAGCGCCGGATCGCGCCTGATGTCACTGCGTTGCATCCGTTTTTGGCCGGATCCGTCGGAATTGTACATTCCGGCGGCCGGACAAGACGCTTGCTGCAACGTTTTTTTTTTTTCCGGAGCCGCCTGACAGTGCCTGAATCGGCACTTCAGGCGGCCGGAAACAATGAAAACCTATTGCGCCGGACCAGTCTTTTGACAAATCCGTCAGAAAACTGATCTCTCTCTCTCTCTCTCTCTCTCTCTCTCATTATGCCTGATTAAAAAAAAACTGATGTGTGAAAGTAGCCTAAGGGACTAATTAGCAGAGATCAGAACTCTGAATCCAGTTAGTTGTAAAACACAGCCACCTGCCGCCTTGTATGGATCCATATGTGCACAGTTCACATATATGTAACCAATATGTTATGCATATGTCAGGGAGGGTGTTAATTGTGCCCCTTAAAGGATTAATCTCATAAAGTGAAAATGCCATCACCTTATGATTGTGGTAGATTGGTCTTTGCAACTGCCCACTGAACCTGGAGAAAAAATAGACATCCCATTCACCATTTTTTCCTGTGCAACAGCACATTGGTATCTGCTGTGCAGGGGAACTGCAGCTGATGAATGTGCATCCCTGCACAGCTGAACTTTGAAGAGTATAGAGCCTTATAATAGTGCTGAAGCCCCTTAATTGGTGCAGGTCCCCCCCAATCATAAAGTGACGGCATAGCCTGGCGATATGCTATCATACCCCTTTAAGGCGCATTCAGTGTTGAGAGCTGAAGAAAGATAACTATACTGCTGGCAGATACATGTAGGACGGACACGTAACCGCAGCACATAATTGCTCACAGCTTGATCAATCAATTACAGACATGAATCAATATTGCTTTGTTTGAATAATGCGCCTACTTTACATTCTACACGGGGGAGCGAGATGGAACATGAAATACTTCACAAAGCATTAACTGGGAGACGGAGCCGCTGGAAACGTGGATAGGCATGGTTTTATGTATAAAAGACTTTGATGGATTCCTAGTAAGCACCTGCCTCCATGCTCTGCAATCACTTTCTTATATAACGCTGTCAGCTTATTCCATTTTTGCGGGACTCCTCCAGAAATACATTTAGAAAACTGAAAAAGTAGAATTTTTTTTTCCATGTGTAGATTTCTGCCAAAGAGCCCCTGCCTAATGAACGTGCACCAAATGTGAGGTTTCACAGATGCAAGAACCATGGTGGGGCCAAGAACCTGAATTTACAGCTTCATAGATCCCCTCAGTGACTTTCGGACCCCCCTGCAATCAGCAGAACTGTTTGGGGAATCTGACAACATGAGTTCCGTTCTCCCTGCAACACCACCACAGGCTAAATGAAGCATTACATGGTTCTCATTAAAATTAATGGTCTGTCTAGGTCAGTGGTCCCCAACCTTTCTGACCTTGAGAGTCACATTCAGCTTAGAGAGAGGGTCGTGAGCCACATCCAGCTCCCACCCTCCTCAAAGTAGTGTCAACCAAAGCCCCCATTACAGGTATAATCATAGCCAAAGCTTTTCCACATAAATCACTCTAAAGAAGTACACCGAGATCCAGAGATTCCCACAATACCCCCATTCAGCATTCTCCCATCAATGACTCCCAACACACTGTCGTATCCAGCTTCAAGAACCTTGTCTAGCAAGTAGTATTATCCTCTAGCGTACCATACCTAAATCATGTCTGAAACCCAAGACCAGTATATGTGCATCCAGATCTGCTATTCTGTGCAGGGCTACTCACAAAATTCACCATTTTGAGATGTTCACTTCATACCTGTTTGCTAGACCTGGAGCTAATGCACCAACCTGGCAGACAGTTGCAAGCCACAATTCATGGGGGATCGCGAGCCACATGTGGCTCCCGAGCTACAGGTTGGGGACATCTGTTCTCGGTAATGAATAGACCTGTTTTGTCATCCAGAGTGGGAGACGCTCTTTACAGTCACTCCCGACTCCGGCTAGGTAATGGAGATACAGACGAAGGGACTATTAGAATGGTAAAACCCAGGTATATTATTCATATATTTCCAGGAGGAATAATAGAAAAAAATATACAAAGCTAAAGTGCGAGAAAATATTTAACCAAGTATATAAGTACAGTTGACAGATCCTCTGTGTCGTTTTTAGGAAGCTTTGCGTAAATCAATAGTACAAGCAAATAAAAGTGGCTCATAAACGCTGCTTCTTTCTCCATTTATGAGCCACCTCTTTTACACCCTGCCCTTGCCTCTTGAAATCATCATCCTAAAGGTTCTAAAATCCAAAACTGCTGAATGAGGGATCGGAGTAAAGCTGCCCTTTGCAGTGCATGAAGAGGTGAGGGAAGACATGTAGAGTAAGAGAAGGAAGAACAGACTGGGACAGCGCTGCTGGTTGTGAGTGTTTTATCGATGTCTCCCTGGAGTTGGAATCACAGCTACAATGCTCTGTACTGATACAATGTTCTCCATTCTGCTCCTACTTTTGCACATTTCCACCCACAATTACAGGGACAAGGCGTGGAGTCTGCAGAGGGGATGTATGATTTAAAAAATCCAGAATTTAAGTCAAATATGAGCCAAAAATAATGTTATTACTTATGACAGCTTATCTGAAAAGTCAGCTGAAGTAATGGGTATGCTTTTACTAAAGTTGAAGGAGATGATAGAGGATCTACAGAGAAACTTCCCACCACCTCCCTTCTCCCCAAAGTCCCCACATATATTAGTATTCTGTGGTCTATGTCTGAGCCTTATTATTAGCGATGTGCTTTTGCCTCCAGAGTTTGCTCACACCTCTTATCTGCAGATTTACCAGTCTCTTGATACATCCACACATTTTCCCTGCGGAAGCTGCTCCTCTGTTGGGTATAAATCCCTCGGCCGCCGGTGCTGAGCTTGTGACTGTGTAATATTGGCAGTGATTGTGTGTACAACATGTACGGAGTGTTTGGACACTCTGAGACGCGTGTTACAGACAAGGAGGCTTCTTTTAGTATGTGCAGCCTGCACATCGCGATTAACTGATCAGTGAGTAATACCGTGAAATGAGAGACCATGGCATTATCTCCTTTGTTAGTATAAACACGTGGCTCATCCTGATGTTCTTCAATAGTTTTATTAAGGAAAACTACGGAAGAATGTTATAGATTTATTTGTCTTTTCAAATCAAAAAACTAAAAGTTTCCTACTTGGTTTATTAGTAATGAAATGCCTGAGTATGATCAGGCCGCCAACTAACAGCACAGAAGGGAGCCAGTCAAAACACTGGCTCATCTTCTATACAACCAGTGATGTCACCTGTCCGTCTTACTTCTGTACGACCAGTAATGTCACCTGTCCATCTTCTGTACAACCAGTAATGTCACCTGTCCATCTTACTTCTGTGCGACGAGAGATGTCATTTGTCCCTCTTACTTCTGTATGACCAGTGATGTCACCTGCACATCTTTCTCCTAATGATCAGTGATATCACCTGCTCTCCTTTCTCCTGTGTGTATGTCACTTGCCGAGTTTACTCCTGTACAGCCAGTGATGTCACCTGTCCATCTTACTTTTGTGTGACCAATGATGTCACCTTCCCATCTTGCTCTTGTACCATTAGTGTCCTAAACTGCCCATCTTACTCCTGTACGATCAGTGATATTTTTACCTGCCTATGTTACTCTTGCACGATCAGTGATGTCGCCTGCCCTTACTCCTGTATGACTAGTGATGCCACCTGCCCATGTTACTCTTGTACGACCAGTGATGTCACCTGCCCATATTTCTCTTGAACCATTAGTGTCGTCACTTGCCCATCTTTCTCCAATACGCCCAGTATATGTCACTTGCCGAGTTTACTCCTGTACAGTCAGTGATGTCACCTTCCCATCTTACTCCTGTCCATCTACAAAGATGAAAGGTTGTGTTGAATGTTGATGACACCACCATTAATTGTGCTTGTCAAGAAAGATGGCTGGTGGCATCCATAACTGGATTCAGGATTATATGGAATGGATTGTCATTTTGTAGACTTGTGATGGCAACTATGGCACACCTTCATGCATCCAAGACTAACCAGTCCTTGTTTTTTTTTTTTTTAGTAGTCTCTTCTGGCCCCATTATTCCATAAAGATATCTGTGTATCTGAAGGACGCAGCAGAATCTTCCTGGAAGGTGAAGTGTGAAGAAGAGCTTGGTAAGGTTACATTATAAGCCACTGCAGTGCTGCATTATTAAAGGTGGATGTACATTTATCCCACGTCAGACCAAAACATTTACTAATTACAACTTCTTAAAATGCTTACATTTTTGTTCAATTCCTCAACATTCGCAAGATCTGAAAACATATCATGATTACGTCCGGCTCGATAAGCCACATGGATCCATAAACCCATGTGAACAGGACTGGGATGGGACAGATTTTCAAAATGTTTTCATCCACTGGCAGCAAGCAGAGATGTTGAAGTGGTGAGGAATTAAAATGCAAGTGTGTAGCTATACAATGACTTCATTTCACACAAGATTGGGCATAAATGAGAGTCTGATTGCCGGAGGTCCCACCGATCACTTGATCCTCCGTTCTTACGAGAATGAATAGAGGAATGGTTACGCTTACTCGTGTCCGAAATTACTGACACATTTATCAGTATAACTGACCTAATAGCCGATCAGATCGCATGGCTCTGGTTTACCAGATGATTGTGATCATCAGGGGCGCAACCCCTCCGTTAAGAAAACGGGACTGCAAAAATCATATACATTCTCCCTAATTATTATTAACATTAATGAATTCCGATTCTGCCACTGCCGTACATTGGAATGAGTATAATTGCAATCTGTTTTTATTATCAGCCGTTAAATTCTGCTCGACTGCAGATCTCAACGGAGGAAACTCAGCTAATTCCACAGCGATGTCTCCACAAAGAAAGTCTAAATAATTGATGTCTTTGTTTATAAATTTCATCACAGAAAGTGATGTCACCGGGGACGGCTTTGCCAATGGGGCGGGGCGGCGTTTCTGCTCTTTCAGAAGTACGCCATCAGATCAGACCGACGTAAAAATGCAAATCACACTGTAAAAAATTAGAGCAAAAATCTGCTTGTTTCATTAAAGTCTCGTGATCCGACTGTAAATGCGCAAATAAGTGCTGATCCAGAGCGGCTGTGATCGCCTCTGTAGTGCATGCATCCAAAATAACAAAGCGGCTTTGTAAATAGTGTTAATTAAACATCTATCGCTTTGGTTTTACAGGTCCAATGCAGATCTATGTGTCTCCTTGGTAACAGACTACAAACAAACACTGCGTAGTCAGACGCTGCAGTCATTCTCTATTCCATGCATCGTCTACTTACATACAGATTACAAAGGTGTAAGATTTCAGGGGTGCAGTTTTATCCTTCCGTCTCGCCCCACTGCTATTCTGTCAAAATATATTCCGCTTTCGGCATAGGTACAGTCCCTAAGAACTATAATTTTGAGTTCAGCTTTGGTTGTGAGTGGAGTAAAGTAGATGATTCACATCTAAACAGTGCATGACTTTTTTTTTATTCATCTCCATGAATTAATGCCATCCCTTTAACTGCTTTTCACTATTGTGCTGCAGACCCTTTGGAGGACAGTTCAGGCACCCACATGGCCCCTGAGGACTCCCCACCTCCTCCGTGCCCCGACTGTGGACGGACTTTCCAAACTCTACGCGCACACAAACTCCACAGGCGCAACCACGCCGCCGATCTCGCTTACACCTGCAAGGACTGCGATGTGGCCCGCGCTGGGGCTACCGAGGGAAGCGAGAAGCCTTATTCTTGCTCTGAATGCGGCCGCCGCTTCTGCTGGCTTTTGGCCTTGCACAGTCATCACGAACAGCACACTGGCCAACGTGGTTACCAGTGCTCGCAGTGTGGAAAGCAGTTGTCCAACCATCCAGCCTTTCGCAGACACCAGCAAGCTCATCGCAAGGATCGGGTTTGCGTCTGGTGCGGGAAAGCGTTCAACTGCTCAGCCAAACTATCCCGTCACATACGTATCCACACTGGAGAAAGGCCATACCGATGCCCCGACTGCCCACAAGCGTTCACTCAACTAGAGACTCTGCGAGTTCACCAGTGGGTGCACGAAGATCCTAAGCCCTTCCAATGTCAGGACTGTGGGCGAAGGTTTGAGGCACAACGCACCTTCGAAAAGCATAGAAACTTGCATATCTCCCGGAAGTCTCACGCTTGCCCCATCTGTGGCAAGACTTTCTTCTTCTCGTCTCGCTACAAGCGCCATCTTCGCATTCACACGGGAGAAAGACCCTTCCAGTGCCAACAGTGCGGAAAGAGCTTTAACCAGCGTTCCAACTACCAGAGGCATCGGGCCGTCCATGCCGGCAAGAGACCTTTCCCTTGTAACCTGTGCGAGAAAAGTTTCAGCCAAGCATCCAACTACCGACGGCATCTTCAGACGCATCGGAAAGAGAGAGGCCGGTGGGAAGAGAAAGGAGAGTATAAATGTATCGAGTGTGGGGTACGCTTCACAGAAGAAGGAGGGCTCCATGAGCACTATATACAGCATGCCAGGGGGGAGCTATGATACGTGACAATGAAGGAAAATGACCATGTAAAACTACACATGATCACATTGTACAAGTACTGTATATCTGTCCGATGTAAGGTAATTTGTTACTCCGGCCACTAGGGGAGCTAATCAGAAGCTATGGAGCCCAATGGACATTCAATGATGTCTTTTCGGCATGGTCCAGGGTGGAAAACGTGCCACCTGGGCCTGTACTGCACCCACTCTGTATACCGATGAAATAGCCACTTCTGCATCTTAAGAAAAGCACTTTTTTCTGGGTGTGGAAAGTAACAGTATTGTTCTGTATTTGTATGTTGCTCCAAAATTATTAATCTAGAAAATAAATTGTGTGTAAGAGCATGTGTCATTGGATATGGAAAGATCATTTTAAGGGTCACCATGCTGGTAAAAGGCCACACCTGATTGTTACAAAGGAGGGGTGCATGGTATTACGAGTGGTTTCTGCTCCTGACCAGGGCAGATTGAGCCCCATTGCAAAAGTCAAATGGATTTCCCATAAGGGTACTAGTTAAGAAATTAACTAATCAGTTAGTAGGACCGCAGTCCAGAAGCGACATCTGTAGTCCTTGGCTGTTGGATGGGATTCTTGCGTCATTGTTGCGGCATGATATACTCATGACATCATGCCGAGGTGGCTAATTAAGAGAAGCTGGCAGGTGGGAAGCAATTGCAGGGATCTCATCCAGCGACCATGGACTACATAATGCTGGAATACCTCTTCATAACTTCTAGATTGGGGCTCTTTTTTTGCCCCGCTAGAGTGGAGCGGGAGCAAGTACGTGAGACCTCTGCTTCATTTATCCTCTATGGGACTGATGGAGCTCTGCGCTCGGTTTTCTCCAGCTGTCACATTGGGAATATATATAGCGGCGGCCGAGCATGTTCTCTGCTGTTCTGATAAACTTGCTCTATTCTGACGATCCATGGTTGGACCCCCACTGATTTAGATGTCTCCTCTAAGTAGGTGGTAACTTCTTCCTACTAGAATAACTCTTTAAAGACTCATTTACATATCCTTTTTTGGGGGGTTTCTTTATCAGATTTTCTTTTGCCCATACACTATAGCTGGTCAGTGTTTAATTTGTGAAAAATACTGTATTGTTGATGTGTCCTTAGCACTACTTCTTTAAAAGGGTTTTCTATGAGCTTCATTTCTACACCAAGATTAAGAGGATGTATACTGTGGCCGGCATGCAACTGGAAAGGAGCATTGTCATCTTGCTGATTGGCTGATGATGCTCCTTCCATATGTCCTTTCCAGCTGAATGCCAGGCACAGTATGTAGCCTCACAAACTCCTGTAGGATCATTATAGATGGAGCTCTTGGCACTTACCAGTTTAACCCTTCTTTAGGCAAATGTAGATCTTAATTACTTTTATCCCATGACAGCAGCACAGGTAAGACTGTAATGTCTTTACCCAAGATGTGCTGTAGGCAGCATCAGTGATTATAAAGCCATCGTACCTCCCAGACAGGATTGCACAGATCCAACTCCATCTGTAACACATGAACATGAATATGCAAAGCGCCGCTCCTCCTAAGCCCTGGCGTCGTCATCTTATAATAAATGCGGATGGACCTGGATCGTCCTGCCACCATGTTCGTAGTGAATACCCCTCCCGCACCAAACAGTTGTTATAATGGCAGCTGTAATTGCTCGCGGTGAGTGATGCTCTGCTCTCCTGGATCCAGAGCTGCCTTCATTTGGATTCAGCTCCGTGCGCCCATCACAGCAACGTACGTTTGTAGTTACCTTGGTCTGGTGCCTCGGTATTTGGGGAAGAAAATTACACAGTTTTGTTTGGCTTTCATTTCAGTTCTCTGAAGAGTCAGAACATTGCGTTTTGCATGGCAGGTTCACCTGAAAGGTTCTGCTTAAAGGAATATGGAGTCTAAATCCATATATATATATGTATATATCTATGACTATACATACCTGTGCAGGTTTAGTGCTCTACGCGTTACAGCGGCTGCTGCAAAAGCAAATAAAATCCTGAGATGAAGACGAATACATAGAGAAAGCAGCAGAGCGTGTCCTTCTGTGAATTGCTGCTCAGCCCCCAATGTGGGGGAGAAAGAGATGAGAAGGTTTATATCTATCTGTCTATCTATCTATTGTCTTATCTACAAACGTGGTCAAAATTGTTGGTACCCCTCGTTTAATGACAGAAAAACGCACAATGGTCACAGAAATAATTGAATCTGACAAAAGTAATAATAAATAAAAAATCTATGAAAATGAACAAATAAAAGTCAGACATTGATTTTCAACCATGCTTCCACAGAATTAAAAAAATAAATAAATAAAACTCATGAAATAGGCCTGGACAGAAATGATGGTGCCCTTAACTTAATATTTTGTTGCACAACGTTTTGAGGCAATCACTGCAATTAAACGATTCCTGTAACCGATAATGAGCCTTCTGCACCTCTCGATAGGTATTTTGGCCCACTCCTCAAGAGCAAACTGCTCCAGTTGTCTCGTGTTTGAAGGGTGCTTTTTCCAGACGGCATGTTTCAGCTCTTTACAATGATGTTCAATAGGATTTAGGTCAGGGCTCATAGAAGGCCACTTCAGAATAGTCCAATGTTTTCCTCTTCGCCATTCTTGGGTGTTTTTAGTTGTGTGTTTTGGGTGATTATCCTGTTGCAAGACCCATGACCTGCGAGTGAGACCAAGCTTTCTGACACTGGGCAGCACATTTCTCTCTAGAATCCCTTGATAGTCTTGAGATTTCATTGTACCCTACACAGATTCTAGACACCCTGTGCCAGATGCAGCAAAGCAGCCCCAGAACATAACAAAGCCTCCTCCATGTTTCACAGGAGGGACAGTGTTCTTTTCTTGATATGCTTCATTTTTCCGTCTGTGAACATAGAGCTGATGTGCCGTGCCAAAAAGTTCCAATTTTGTCTCATATGTTCATAGGACATTCTCCCAGAAGCTTTGTGGCTTATCAACATGTAGTTTGGCAAATTCCAGTCTGGCTTGTGATTTTTTTTTTTTTTTTTTTTTTTCAACAATGGTGTCCTCCTTGGTTGTCTCCAATGAAGTCCACTTTGGCTTATACAACGACCAATGGTGCGATCTGACACTGATGTTCCTTCAGCTTGAAGTTCACCTTTAATCTGTTTAGAAGTTTTCTGGGCTCTTTTGTTACCATTCATATTATCCGTCTCTTTGATTTGTCATCAATTTTCCTCCTGCGGCCACGTTCAGGGAGGTTGGCTACAGTCCTATGGAGCTTACATTTTTGAATAATATGTGCAACTGTAGTCACAGGAACATCATGCTGCTTGGAGATGGTCTTATATCTTTTACCTTTTAACATGTTTGTCGATAATTTTCTTTCTAATCTCCTGAGACAACTCTTTCCTTCGGTTCCTCTGGTCCATGTTGAGTGTGATACACACCATGTCACCAAACAAAAGCACCACAAAAGAACTACATCGACCATAAGTCCCAAAGTTATAATATAAGTTTATTAATATACCAGGCAGATAATAATGAAGAAAAACAACAATGCATAAATAAAAATCCGTATATGCAGGCATCGGCGATACTATCCAGAAAAGTAAGAGGTATACCAATATGACAAAGTGCTTTAAAAAATCACACTGCTATTCAATGTAACATAATGTGCACATAAATAATAAATTATAAATAGTAGATATAAATAACGTGCAATGTAAACAATGTACACAGTGAAAGAAATCCCTTTAAATAAAGTGCATGTGCTAAGAAACACCATTAGGTGTCAGGGTAGAGGTATGCCACATGTTAAAAATAGAGCAATGCAGAGAACACCACATAGGTGTTAATATAACGGCATATAGCACAGAGACCTGAGCTAAAAAAAATTGCTTATGAATAAAGAAGTATAAAATCATATTGCAGTGTAGGCTACTTTTTGTCTCTTTAGGCGTTCTTATGTTACCAAACAGTATAGTGAGTATCTGTAGCCCTCTATAGAGGCCCACTCACTGATTCCAAGATTGTAGACACCTGTGATGCTGATTAGTGGACACACCTTGATTTAACATGTCCCTTTTGTCACATTATTTTCAGGGGTACCATCATTTCTGTCCAGGCCTATTTCATGAGTTTTATTTTTTTAAAATTCTGTGGAAGCACGGTCCAAAAGCAATGTCTGACTTTCATTTGTTCATTTTCATAGATTTTTGATTTATTATTATTTTTGTCAGATTCAAGTTCTTTCTGTGACCATTGTAGGGGTACCAACAATTTTGACCATGTTTGCATCTATCTATCTTATCTATCTATCTATCTATCTATCTATCTAT
>VIAB01011895.1:35107-49246 GCA_009801035.1 Oophaga pumilio
ATTAAGCTGCAAAATGGCTCTGTCCTTAAGGGGTTAAAGGGATCCATGGTATGGAAGTTAGGGTAAATCCCTCAGTGCTCTGATTCTGACCCCAGGCTCTCTTAAATAGATCCCCGGTACAGATGTGAGGGCAAATCCACTCTGTGCTATCAAAGGTTGCTATCAAAGAAACCTGGGCTTCCATAACACCTCAGCAGTCCACAGGCTGATCACCTCCATGCCACGCCACATTGATGCAGTAATTGTTGCCAAAGGAGCCACGACCAAGTATTGAGTGCATTTACTGAACATACATTTCAATAGGCTAACATTTCAGATTTTAAAATCATTTTTCAAGCTGGTGTTATAAAGTATTCTAATTTACTGAGATAATGGCTTTTGGGTGTTCATTGGCTGTAAGCCATAATCATCAGCATTAACAGAAATAAACACTTGAAATCACTCTGTTTGTAATGACTCTATATAATATATGGGTATCACTTTTTGTATTGAAGAACTGAAATAAACTAGCTTTTTGGTGATATTCTGATTTTGTGAGAAGCACCTGTATCTATTATTTATCTATCATCAATTATCTATCTATCTTATCTATTATCTGTCTGTTATCTATTATCTATCTATTATATAGTGTACAGCAATGGGAATTTTTATAATTAGGTTTCGATTTTTTGTAAATATTATCTCCGCTACTGCAGAGCCTCATACATTTCAACTGTTGTAGAACCTCATAATACACCTCAGCTGCTGCAGAACCTCATAATGCACCTCAGCTGCTGCTGAGCCTCATAATTCACCTCAGTTGCTGTAGAACCTCATACTACACCTCAGCTGCTGCAGAACATTATAATACACCTCAGCTGCTGCACCTCATAATACACCTAAGCTGCTGCAGAACATAATTATACACCTCAGCTGCTGCAAGACATCATAAAAAACCTTAGCTGTCAGATTCTTCCCATTCATTCCACCTGCAGTTTTTGGTGTTCCATCATCAGAACAAGCTGTAATCATCTTCCCGTCAGTGAACCTTCCTAATAAAGAGGTATTGTCCAATGCAGAGAGAACCTTTGTTATAGAGTGAAATTCAAATCCATAAGATCTCTCCATGAAGGTACGTGCCCCCTTCAGGTTAAACATATGGGAAAGAGAGAAAACTAGTTATAGCTAAGGAACAAAAGGACTACTTAAAACAAGAAAAATGAGAACGAGCAAACACCTCAGCTCAATTGAAGCAGCGGTCCCCTGCAGTGTCCAGGTAATTAAGACCGGAATTTCTATTCTGGGAGCCAGATACCAAAATAGACATTCATTTACACAGGTAACTTGTCCTCTCATCAAGGGAAAACTGGACAATGGCAGTAATCTTTTTGTCTCTGATGGTCAGTGATGAATATTGGGCTTTGTATCAATTTTAATATTTATGGGATATAGAAATTTGATGTAGCTGTAGCGAAGGGACGAACAGAACACATTCACTCATATCACTGTAGGGCCATTAGATCTGTTCCATCTTAATAACGAGCCAATAGATGATGCGAATCAGGCCATGTTTGATCTCAATGTATTGGTAAAATCATAAGAAATATGATGTCAATATCTACCGCCTGAAATCTTAAGAGGTGAAGATATCTTGTAAGTTTGGGATCTCATAAAATTCTAACAGACCCAGCACATCCCACAGCCAGCCCCCACATGAGCTTATCAAGGGGAGGTGTGTTGCATAACTTTGAGTTAATAGCAGTATTTGCATCTGGGTCATTTGTCAGTCCTTGGCAGACCTCACTGTCTGTTATGTCTATTTCCTCAATCAGAGTGCTTCCCTTCGCTAAGCTCTGAGCCATTTCCGTGACCAGGTTTAGTAGTTTTCTTTCGTTATTACTTTTTAGCTCATGCAGTTGTATATACCGTATTGTTTTGTTCCCATTTTGTATCATCTTGTATATTTTTTTACAAACACTGCCTTTCTTTTTGGATTAAATACATAAAATGTAATAACTCTGTTCCTCTTGCTCTGTAAACCGCACCCCAAAGCCATGCGCTACCTGTGTAGGGTGTCCAATCGGCCTGTATAAACGATTGGTGGTGGCAGCTAGTAGTTCTTTTGTTATTGCTGAGCTGGCAGGTATTATACTGGTGTATAGACATATATTCCATGCACGGGAATTGGACTTGTATATTCCATACGCTCATTGTGAGTTCCCCAATAATCACCGTAGTAGTGGAAGCAGCCACAGTCCCGTCCGTCCCTTGTTAGTCAATGGTGTAATTGTCCTGATGATTGGAGGCAGCAGAGTTGCGTTCCGTTGACATGCTGGTGCCAGCGGAGGGATCTGTGTGATCTCTCCGTTGTCATCTGTGACAAAGTGGTAACAGTGGTGGGTTCAGTGTGAACTCCCTCCCCCGGCAGTATATCCGTGACACCCTTTAAGGAGACTGGAGTTTAGATAACCAGGACAGATTTTTGATTTTCACTACGTGCCACAAAGCAAGTTGTTTTTGCATTATTATACGTGTGCACTCAGGATCATAGACGTGTTCAGATCAGAAGCGCACTGTAATTTTGCAGGGATTCTCGACGTTTCTGCATCTCACATCTAGCCCTGGAGCGAGTTCTGCACCGGACGCCACCATGCATCTTAATAACCATTGTCAAGAGAAATTCTCCAATTTCTCAAGCAGGCAAACAATTTGGTCAGGCACGTCTTCCTCGGAGGATTAGATGAAATAAATAACATTCTGTTCAGGTGTTAGCCCCTCGCTCTGACCTCTTCAGCTGCAGATTCAGACCACTGAGCCGACCGGCCGCTCACTGCAAAGCTCATCATTGTTAATAGGGCTGAAAGAGCTGTGTAATAAAACCACCGCCATACCGTTCACCGGCGTATTCATTATGAGCAGAAGTGAATGTCGGGAGGAGACCAAGCGCAGATTCTAGTATCTGGTCTATAATTAATGATAGCTGAGTTGACCTGTTGGAGTTGGAAAGGATTCTGGGAGATGAAGAGCTGACACGCGATTTGATAATGCGGCATTGACATGAAAGCGGACTTTCAGCTTTCCGCGCTAGAATAATTTGAATAAGGCAGCGCCACGACACACAAACAAGGCTACAAAGCAAAGTCGGAGAATCCGACAAGCGGCGTCCACCCGGCCGACCAGCAAATACAAGGCATTAATAATTCCCAAATTTTAAGAGTCCTCAATCTCCAGGGAAGAACACAACGTAGAGTTAAGCTCAGAGCCGGATTTACTACAGGCGGATCTTCACTAATTGGACCCAGTGTGCCAGTTTTATGCCCGGCCTTGGCCTACGTTGAGCCCCGTTGCTACCTGTCTATCAGGGCTTCATCCGGCTTGATTTACCATTAATCTTCCATGAGTCTTCACAATGCGTCATGGTCCCTGTACACTGGCATTTGTGCCAATTACAAGTGCCCGATTGACAATATCACAAGTTGATCAACGTTCGTTTAATCCTTTTCATTTTGTTCTTTGTTTTTTCTTCCTTTCTCACAAGAGCCGTAACTTTTTTTTTTCCGGTCTACATTACTGTACCAGGGCCTGTTTTTTTGAAGGACGAGTTGCAGTTTTGAATGACTCCATTCGTAGTACAATTTACTGAACAACTGTGTGGTGAAATGGCTTAAAAATTTCTCCGTTTGTTTTTTGGTTTAGTTTTTATTGCGTTCAACAGGCTGTAAAATCTACCTTTCAATGTGATTCTTCACGTTGGTTCATTTATCCAACTTTTATTTTAGTGGTTGAAAAAAATTCTTAAACTTTGTGGTTTGTAACTTTTAGAGGACTTTTTTTGCCTTTGAGTGATAAGCTGACGTTTTTATTGATACCATTTTGGAGTACATATGAAATGTTTATGGGTTTTTTATTACATTTTTGGCAAAAGGTACAGAGACTGGATATTTTTTTCTCTTTTTTGCCACTTATTTTAATATTTTGATAGATCGGACTTTTACAAACATGGCGATACTGAATTTTTATTTTTCATTCAAACTCCATGTTTATTAAAACATTTTTATTTTTATATTTTTCTTCATTTTTTGCTTTTATTTTCTTGACCCTTCTAGGGGCTGTTTACCTGGAAAGCTATTCTCCTGACAACAATTATTTATTTTTGTTCATTTCCTTGCTGTTCTGCTAATCGTTGTCAGGTTTATACATAACCAAGATTTCTCAATTGATCATCAAGACAAGAGTTTCTTAAAAGGAAGGTGGCCAATCATGTAATACATTAATGGGAGTGAAGGCAGCCCTAGTTAATGGAAGGGGGCTCGAGCTGTGGATGCCCCTCAATGATATGGAGGGAGTTACTTATCTTCTTGACAAAATTGGCCACACATTTTTTGTCAACTACTGAAATGTACTGATGAGCATAAATAGATCAGGGTCTGCATTAGGCTTGGGACGACCAAAGGATAAGTGAGGTGGTTAAACAGTGAAATCGTCTGTACTCTTGAAAAGAAGCTCATCAGATCAATTAACATTGCATTTCAAGGTCTACCACAAGGGGGCGGGCAAGACCGGCTGTAATGAGCTTTTTTTTTTTTCCAGAATGCCGAGTAACTCAGTACACATCTATAGAAGAAACAATTGTAGCAAAGGTCTAAACATGCCCGATGCTCTGCATGTTCTGACCCACATCAGGTTTTTAGGAGGTTTTTATGCACTGCTCTCATTTTGTGGGGTTCCTCTGCATTTTTTTAATTAACTTCATGTTATGACTTAGCCCTAACATTCGCACGGGGATGACTAAACCAGGGGAGATGTTAAACCTGCACACCACAGGTTCCTATACAGACTAGGCAAGTCCCTAACTTGACCCTGAATTGTCCCTGCCTGACCATGGAGGTTTATACCCTAAAATTACGAAATGGCGCCCCCACTCAACGTCAGCTGACTCTAAGCATCTCTAAATGCACCCTCACGTGCAGTGGGGGAAATAAGTATTTGATCCCTTGCTTATTTTGTAAGTTTTCACACTGACAATGTCACGGGGCAGTTGTAGAAATACAGGGGACGAGGAACCTGGGCCCCTGAACTGCCCCTAAGGCTAAGGAAGGGCCCTGTCATTCCTTAACTTGGGGGTACACTTAGAGGTAGTGAGGCCCAAGTCACCGACCTGTCCCTGTCTCCTGTTTAGCTCTGAGCTAAACCCACCAACCCCCCTCCCCAGGAGGTGAGACAGGGAATAATGTGAATAACACCAAAACTAAAAAAGGAAAGACAGACACCTAGGGGTTAAATCAACTAAACAATAAACACTTAGCTTTCTCTGCTGTAATGCTCCACACAGCAGAGTAAGGCACCAGATGAGGGAAGCAACTGAAGTACAACTGCTCTCAGCAGCACCTGGCTCCAGCTTGGTTGGTTTCCAAAGGAAGCAATATCACCAACCCCAGCTGAAGCCTCAGGAGACCTTTTAAAGGATGGTGGGAGTGGACTCCACCTTCTCCTGACAAGTCGGCAGCCATATAATTACACCAGCGGCCACCGGGGGAAAAGACAGATTAACTCCCGGTGGCCTGAAAGGAAAAAGGTTTTAATATGGTGAGAGATCTGACACAGATCCAAATGTGGATCGTGACAGACAAAGACATGAACAGTCCATAATTTTAATGGTAGGTTAATTTTAACAGTGAGGGATAGAATATCAAAAATAAAATCCTGAAAATTACATTGTATAAATTATATAAATTTATTTGCATCTTGCAGTGAGAAATAAGTATTTGATCCCCTATCAACCATTAAGAGTTCTAGCTCCTACAGACCAGTTAGATGCTCCTAATCAACTCCTTACCTGCATTAAAGACAACTGTCTTACATAGTCACCTTTATTAAAGACTCCTGTCCACAGACTCAATCAGTCAGACTCTAACCACTACAGCATGGGCAAGACCAAAGAACTTTCTAAGGATGTCAGGGACAAGATCATAGACCTGCACAAATCTGGAATGGGCTACAAAACCATAAGTAAGATGCTGGGTGAGGAGACAACTGTTGGTGCAATAGTAAGAAAATGGAAGAAAAACAAAATGACTGTCAATCAACATTTTATCTGGGGCATCATGTAAAATTTCACCTCGTGGGGTATCCTTGATCATGAGGAAGGTGAGAGATCAGACTATAACTACATGGGGGGAACTTGTTAATGATCTCAAGGCAGCTGAGACCAGTCACCAAGAAAACCATTGGTAACACATTACGCCGTAAAGGATTAAAATCCTGCAGTGCCTGCAAGGTCCCCCTGCTCAAGAAGGCACATGTGCAGGCCCGTTTGAAGGTTGCCAATGAACACCTGGATGCTTCTGTGAGTGATTGGGAGAAGATGCTGTGGTCAGATGAGACAAAAGTTGATCTATTTGGCATTAACTCAACTCGCTGTGTTTGGAGGAAGAGAAATGCTGCCTATGACCCAAAGAACACCGTCCCCACTGTCAAGCATGGAGGTGAAAACCTTATGTTTTGGGGGTGTTTCTCTCCTAAGGGCAGAGGACTACTTCACCGCATCAGTGGGAGAATAGATGGAGCCATGTACCGTAAAATCCTGAGTGACAACCTTCTTCCCTCCTCCAGGACATTAAAAATGGGTCGTGGCTGGGTCTTCCAGCAAGACAATGACCCAAAACATACAGCCAAGGCAACAAAGGAGTGGCCCAAAAAGAGGCACATTAACCTCCTAAGACCTCGCGTACACTGTAGTGTACAACGGTTTTTGGGTCTGAGGAGGTTATGGTCATGGAGTGGCCTAGCCAGTCTCCCGACCTTAATCCCATAGAAAAATTATGGAGGGAGTTGAAGCTCCAGGTTGCCAAGCGACAGACTCAAAATCTTAATGATTTAGAACTAATCTGTAAAGAGGAGTGGACCAAAATTCCTCCTGACATGTGCGCAAACCTCATCATCAACTACAAAAACATCTGACTGCTGTGCTTGCCAACAAGGGTTTTGCCACCAAGTATTAAGTCTTGTTTGCCAGAGGGATCAAATACTTATTTCTCACTGCAAAATCCAAATAAATTTATATAATTTATACAATGTGATTTTCTGGATTTTATTTTTGATATTCTATCTCTCAATGTTAAAATTAACCTACCCTTAAAATTATAGACTGTTCATGTCTTTGTCAGTGGGCAAACTTACAAAATCAGCAAGAGATCAAATACTTATTTCCCCCACTGTATACGCAGAGTGAAACCCCACACATACATGAAAGACGGAAGATAAAAAAAATGAACCCCAAAAAACTTTCGGTATACGTGAAAACCACCAGACCCTAAATAAAACAAAATGAGAAGTGTGCTTGGATGGGGAACATACAACTAAACCACAGGAGAAGCAATAGAGAAAACCTGAGCAAGCTAATCCTTGAATGAGGAGCTGGGACTCCAAGCATCTAACTTGGAGTATAGCCAGCAAGGACTGCATGTGCAAGGAGAGTATAAATAGCCCCTACCAACTACCAAGATGTCATAGGACAAATTTAAAAAAAAAAGCAAAAGAAAGACGAGCATTATCAGCAGTTGGACAGGGACAGCACAGGCTGTGGTCCAACAGAGAGGGAACTCAACCACACCACCAGAGGTCACTGGATCGAGCCCTGTGGTCAAGCCATGACACTTCTAAATGCAGAAAACATACTGATAGATTAATTGGCTTCATGTGACATTGGCTCAAGTGCCAGAAATACGTAAATTAAATAGTTAGCCCTCTTGGGGCAGGTACTGATGAAATGCTTGCATTCTCGGTAGAGTGCTGTAGTATAAGTCGGTGCTATATATCCAACAATTCCAATGCACCCATCCCTTTAAAATAAAAAATGGGTATAAAAATTTGCAAGATTAGTGAAGTTTTACATCCATGATGGGTCCAGCAGAGAAGAGCCCCTTCAGTGCCTATTTGTCTTTTTTCTTTCTGCCGATATAACACATTGATTAATACACTGCACTGCTTATTATCAAATGCTGTCAGTCGCCTCTCATTCATACCGTGTGCTCGGCTTTGTCTGGCTCACGTAGACGGTTAGGAAGAATTAAGCATCCAGAAAACGCTTCACTTGTCAATTATTCAATTGTTAGAATACGATTATCTCAAGAGTCATTTATTTACAATAAAACAAGCGTGAAAAGCGAGAGCATAAAAAGAACAATGTAAAACTGTACACGCAAATATATAATATATATACAGTGCTGTGCAAAAGGTTAGGCAGATGTGGAAAATGTGCAGAAAGTAAGAATGCGTTAATAATGGAAGTGATAATAGTTTATTTTTATCAGTTAATGAAATGCAAAGTGAATGATCAAAGGAGAAATCTACATCACATTAATATTTGGTGGTTGCCAATCACCTTCATCACTTGTTCCACATACTTGTATGTACACACAGTTTGGAAAGGAGCTCGACAGGGAGATTGTTCCAAACATCTTGGAGAACTAACCAGAGATCTTCTGTGTATCAGGCTTGTGCAGATCCATCATGTGATTCCAGACAGACTGGATGATGTGAGATCCAGGCTATGTGGGGTGTAAGATAGCGCTTACTGCGTGTGTTGGGGGACACTCGCTTGGCAACGGGATTAAAGCACACAGGCATGGTTTCTCACATAGTCTTATTTCGGTTTATTTAGCCATCATAAACCGCACCACGCACAGTCCATAACTTTACGTCCATGAAACACAGTATTAAGTTGCAGTCCTTAAACATGCTGGACCTTACTTCGTCCAGTTACCGTGGGTGACCGCACAGTTCAGAAACTGACCCTCGTCAGTGCACACAGTCCCCCATACTCTGGGTTACCTTCCAGGAGCTCCGACCACATGCTGACTCCTTGTCAGTCCTAGGTTCCCGGGGAAGCGGCCTAACTAGGATCACTGTCCCGGACTCGGACTTGCTTCACAGGCCAAACATGACAGTTGCAGACTTTCAGAAGGATGGTAGCTTCCCCAACACAGTAGCCATCACAGGCTCTTCAGGTCCATGGCCTCACCCAGAGCTTTCCATGAATCTGGTCCACACACAGGACCTTCCAACACAGGCCTTCCAGGACCTTACAACTCTCATCATGTCACCAGACCTCAGTCACATTATATCACCGTAGCCACCCCCATAGGTGGGAGGTGTGTGTGGTTAGCCAGTCCAGCCCAGCTCACCGACTAACCCTGTAAGCCCCCCTTAAAACTAAACAAACACTTGTGGGACTACAGATCTCAGAACAACATTTTTGGACTTACTGCGCAGAGGACATTCTCCGTCTCTGTGACGCATACCGACCATTCACAATGACGCCAGTCACTGTCTCACCATCACAGTTACTCCTGTGACTGCCATGCACTCCCTTGGCCTCAATACGCCTCCGTGTGAATCCTGAGGAGAACATACAGCACCCCCTACATGTAACAGGGGTCACTGCCTCACAGGGGCCAAATCGCAACTTCCAGGACTCCTTGTTCTTAATGACATTGACTGGATGTTTGGGGTTATTGTCCGGCTGCAGGATAAATTTGGAGCCAATCAGACACCTGATGGTATTAAATGATGGGTAAGTATCTCCGTCGAGGACACCATAAATCTTGACCAAATCCCCAACTCTGTTTTCAGAAATGCACCCTCAAACTTGCAGGACCCTCCAACGTGCTTCACTGTTCCTACTTACACTCATTGTGCCGCTCTCCAGTCCTTCAGCAAATCAACTGCTTTCTGTTACAGACAATTAGTTCACATTTTGACACATCCGTTTAGAGTACCTGATGCCATTTTTCTGCACTTATTTGCAAGTTATGGCTTTTGACCACAAATCTCCCATGAAGACCACTTCTGGACAGACTTTTCTGAATAATGGGTCTAACTGGATCCTACTGTATACTTCCAGTTCTGAGCTGATGGCACTGCTTTACATCTTCTAATTTTGAAAGGAAGTAAGCCTGATGTATCTTTCATCTGCTGCACAAAGTCTCCTTGTTCGACCACTTCGTCTTTGGTTCTCAGAGTTGCCTAGTTCTTGGTACTTTTTCAAAAGAGCTTGAACAGCACATCTTGAAACTCCAGTCTGTTTTGAAATCTTTCCCTGGGAGAGACCTCGCTGATGCAGTATAACTACCTTGTGTATTGTTGCTGCGCTCAGCCTTTCCATGGTGTATGACATGTGACGTGAAACTGTCTTCAACAGCCTCACCTTTGATGCAGTTTGTCTAATCCTCACCCAGTTTAAGCCTTCTACACAGCTGTTTGTTTCAGTTAAGAACCTTGTCTTAACCTACATATGAAAATGATGATTATCTCATTTTTGGTTAAGTTGGTTATTTTTAAGTTTACCCAGATGAACCAATGCTGTTTTGAAAGCAAAGGCTGGTCACATCAAATATGGATGCGTTTTAGATTTCTCTTTCGTTCATTCACTTTGCATTTTATTAATTAATAAAAATAAACTATTAACACTTCTATTTCAAAAAGCATTTCACTCTACAGCAGGTTTTCCACTTTTGCCTAAAACTTCATGGACATAACCACAAAGTGGTCACTTTATTATTATTATCACAATTGGAGGTCTTGACACCAGAGTGAAACATAAAATAAAGTGAGCAGTGGATCATTTTTTTGCATAAATCCACAATAGATTATAGAAAAATTATTAATCTGAGCGACTTAGATTGAAGCTTGGACATCAGTGTTAGAGTAGCCAGGTCAGTATTGCAGGAACCTTCAACCTTGCGCTACTTTCTCGTTCAACGATGTTTAGAGTGTACCGAGAATGGTGTGAGCGAGAACAGACATACAGCAAAAAGAGACCTAAACAACAAGAAGAAAGGTCAGAAGAGGATGTCAAGAATTGTTCTGATGAGGAGGACCTGCACAGTCAAGAAAATTGGCAACAATGCTAACGAGCGTCCGAATACACAACTCATCGTTCCTTGGCACAGATGGTGGTAACGGACAATGACCAGGCCCGGTGCAATTACTGCCTAAGGGAGATGGATAGACTCCACTGAGCAGTAGAAAAATATCACCTGGTCTGATGGATCAAAATTTCTGTGACACCATGCTGAAGGGAAGGTCAGAATTCGTCACAGGCAATATGTGTTGTTGAACCCTTATTGTCAGGTTGGGGGAGATGCAGTTATGATGGGAAATGGTTTCTTGGCACTACCGGCGCTCTCTGATACGTTAATGACCTTTTAGACAGTAGGACTTGAGTAAGCATTGTGGTCAACCAACATCATCCCTTCGTGGCAGCTGCTTTTCCTTTAGCAGGGGGACAATTCACCAAGTCACTGGGGTCATATTGCCATTGATTACCTTCAAGAACATGTCTGTGAGTTTTCCTTGCTTCCTCAGTCTTTACAGTCTACAGATCTTATGAGAGCGTCTCTGGGACAAAGTAAATCAGAGCATGCCATCTATCTTCCCCTAATATGTGGCAACTGTGAAACACTACCCTGTCCTCTTGAGCCAATATCCCTACAGCAAAATGTTATCACTTAGTGAAATCTATGCCAAAAAACATTGCAGGAGTTCCAACATGCTGCTAGATCCTCAATTCTTTTAACAAAATACTGATACCCCTTCTGGGATCCACAGTGATCAACTGTAATCTGTCGTGGAATCTGGTAGAAAGTGTTATTTCTCCGCAGCGCCACCATGGGAGAAATGAAGCATTACACAGCATCTATTCACAATGATGGCTTGTCTGTATAGGCCAGGACAATCCTGCAGAGCAAGAAAAACTCTTTGTAACCACAAAGATCTTGAACAAAAGACCCCTTCTGGTAACTCCAATAGACTGTATTAAAAATGAATTATTACACTACACAACCCCTTTTATAACTGATCCAATTAATTCAGACTTGGATTAGTGACATACGGCAAGAAAGAACGATGAAGAAAAAACAAAGTGCAGTGTAGAGGGACAGTAGTAATGATGTCACTTGTTACCTCGGGCACTTTTCGGCACAGGAGTAGACAAATCTATAACCATTACCATCCCCATTGCTAATCCGATTGGTGTCTAATGAGCATTTTCCTATTAATTTCATGTTTATTGCTCATGCATTTCATTAAATTATATTATAATGAGAATTTATTGCCTCATTAGACAAGTAGATGATTTGTTAAGAGTAGCACTCGCGAACGTGCATGTTGGGTGAGGATGGAGCCAGAGTGGTTGACTTTAGGATAGTGAGTCCTGTGAAAGGGTCATCGCAGTGTGTTTTATTCATCAGCCTTATTTTTGCCGCTTTTTGAGAACAATTTTTTTTTTACTGTTCCTAAAACCAAAAAATAACGGCCTATCCAATGTATTTGAGCACTAGGCAGAACATAAGGAAATGAATGGAGCAGCGGTTGTGCATGTTCCATTCTAGGTGATCGGTGCAGATGCCTAGGGTTGGAGCCCCAAAGATCAATAAGTTATAACCTATACTTTGTATAGGCGATAGATTGTTTTTTCCGGGCAGTCCCTTTAATAAGCACGGATATCGAAAGCAAGCTCTTCGGGTACAGTAATGGCTGACTGGACCTCAGACTGGAAGTTCAAGAAAAAATCAAGCTAGGTGGATAAAACAAAACACTACAAGAAAAACCCTATCAATGATGGGTGTATTTACTAAAACTGGACTTCCACTTTGATCGTAACGTCGTTCTAACCAGCAATGATAATCTTTCCGTTTACGTTCTTGAACATCCCAATTTTATATTTTCTCCCTTTTTTTTTCTTGCACAAGTCAATTACTTAAAGGAAATCTGTCAGCAGGTTTTTCTCTGCAATCTGAGAGCAATGTGATGTAGGGGCTGAGACTCTGATTTCAGCAATGTGTCACTTACTAGGCTGCTTGGTGTAATTTTGATAAAATCCTAGTTTTATCTCGTGTAGAAGTAGCTGTGCTCTGAATTCTGAGCCCTGTATAACTCCGCCCACACTTGGCAGCTTCACATAGACACTGAACATTGTCAGCCTATCGGAGGTGGGGGCGGGGTTACGCAATTAGCTGTACTGGTTGGCACGAGATACCTAGTCCTTCAGTGATGATGTACTGCTAATAAAACACTATTGAAGCTACAGCAAGCAGCTGAGTAAGTGACACATCCCTGGAATCAGGGTCTCTGAGAGCTCCTACATTATACTGCTCTCAGATTAAACCTGCTGACAGATTCCCTTTAACTCCCACCTCAATGTAATCTGTTTAATCCCATTCCATTGACCGATCAAGGCTCAGTATAATTGGCAATGTTTAAATAACTAAATTCATGACGAATCGGACTAAAATACAACCAGCCTCGTCTGATTTTCCACATAATAACTGGTGTCACAATGCATCATCAGTAAATGAAAAGTATGCTTTTAAACTTCCCTTTTCTTTAATTAAAGTAGCTCTGGGGTTGAAAATGAAATGAATATAAATATGCGTAAATAGTTAATTAAAAACAATTTTCTGCAAAATAGCCGTAAGAAGTCCCGGCCATCAATTCTGCCATGTACATGGCCTGTCTATTATTAATCGTTATTAATAAACCTGTATAGATCTCTTATCCCGCCGTATGACAACTGTGTCCTAGATATGAGCACCATTATTTCAATAAATAAGGTTCCATTTCCATAAAGCACAATCGCTATTCATTTACTCGTCATTTCCATCCAACTCAAAGTCGAGTCTTGTTAGACACGGACTGGAGAGGATGAAAGCTTCGATCTCTTCCAAACGTAAATGGGCAGGTTTATTATTTACCGTAACCTTCCTTTAGGTCAAGTGGTGTGTAAGCAAATAAAACATTGAAATTAATGGACATATGTCGTAACCGCTATGTCATGGCTGGACCAATCCCAAGAGCCACTTGGTCCACGTGCCAGAAAATGTTTTTACTGATGCCTATCCTTTTGGGTTGGATTCCATTGATGTTTGTGAAAATTCTTGGGGGTCTATATGAAAATTAAGGGGTATTTCATATAATACATTTTACTCCTTGTAAGACAAAAAAGCACATAATTCCATATGAACTCTTTTTACTTTTTATGATCTCTGCTTGCTATTATTCAATAGAAAGCGTCATTGTTCCATGGGGATAATATCAGTCCATGGTCATATGGAGGACTGTTATGTTTCGGTAGCTGAGGAGTGCGGGTAAAAAAGGCAA
>VIAB01011895.1:55448-71879 GCA_009801035.1 Oophaga pumilio
GGAGCCTCCGCTCAGAACTCATTTCAAGTCCATTCACAACAGAGGACACACAGATACATAGCTTTTACTAGTTGTTGCTGATCTTCTTGGAACCATTGGTTCTCACTGGTCCACATTACTCTCCTTTTCCTGGCCACTACCGCTCACCACTTTTTGGCCATTGCTGTTCCCCTGCATTATGCCACTATACTACATGCGCATATCGAAGCAATGTTCTCTGGAAGTACCATTAAAAATTAAGGAAGCTAAGAACGAGGCTCACTTCTGCTCTACTCAAGATATGGCTGAGTCCTGTTCTTGGGGTTATGGCGCCCCATTCTTAAGATTGCGGGGGATATATGTGGTCAGGCCCTCAGTTCTCAGCAAGTTATCAGCTACCCTACTGTGTCTCTCTACAGGGAGTGTGCACTGGTCTTTATCTCTCTATAGGAAGTGGAGGCAGATCTTTATCTTTACAGGAAGTGAGGGAGGATCTTTGTCTTTCTACAGGAAGTGGGCCTGGTCTTTATCTCTCTACAGGAAGTGGGGCGAATCTATATCTCTAGGAAGTGTGATCGGGTCTCTATCTGTAGAACGTATAGGGGATGCTCACTGTGAACCCAGGAAAAGGGTGCCAGGAGAAAACAAAGATAATGTCAAAAATATGAGAAACTCTGGCACACCAAAAAAAAAAAAAAAATTTTTTATAATGAATATTTATTCAACAAAATAACAAGTTCGTCATCAAAATATAATTGACTTTCTTCTGACAAATAAGTATCCAGACAAATGATTCAATAATTCAACGTTTCGGCTGGTTAGCCTTTATCAAGAAAATAGGTCTGTGATTTACTATCAGATTGTATCCTTTTGCCATCTGCAAGCAGAGTATAACATGTTTAGCTCATGAGCGAGAAGTCACATAGAATCCGGGTGCAAGGCACTGACGGCAGGGGAAAGTCCGGTACAGAGGCGGCGTCTAGCCTGTGTTGCAGGTCTCTATCTGTACATGAAGTGGGGGCTGGTCTTTATCTTTACAGGAAGTGGGGCGGATCTTTATCTCTATAGGAAGTGTGATCGGGTCTCTACCTCTATAGGAAGTGGGGGCTGGTCTTTATCTCTCTACAGGAAGTGGGGGCTGGTCTTTATGTTTACAGGAAGTGGAGCGGATCTTTATCACTATAGGAAGTGTGATCGGGTCTCTATCTCTATAGGAAGTGGGGGCTGATCTTTATCTCTCTACAGGAAGTGGGGGCTGGTCTTTATCTTTGCAGGAAGTGGGGCGGATCTTTATCTCTATAGGAATTGTGGTCGGGTCTCTACATCTATAGGAAGTGGGGGCGGGTCTTTATCTCTCTACAGGAAGTGTGGGCTAGTCTTTATCTTTACAGGAAGTGGGGCGGATCTTTATCTCTATAGGAAGTGTGATCGGGTCTCTACCTCTATAGGAAGTGGGGACTGGTCTTTATCTCTCTACAGGAAGTGGGGGCTGGTCTTTATCTCTCTACAGGAAGTGCTGGCTAGTCTTTATCTTTATAGGAAGTGGGGCGGATCTTTATGTCTATAGGAAGTGTGGGCGGGTCTTTATCTCTCTATAGGAAGTGTGATCAGATCTTTATTTCTCTACATGAAGTGGGGGCCAGTTTTTACCTCTGTACAGGTAGTGGGGTGGATCTTTTATCTCTACAGGAAGTGGGGCGGAACTTTATCTCTACAAGAAGTGGGGCTGAACTTTATCTCTATAGGAAGTGGCGCGGAACTTTATCTCTATAGGAAGTGTGATCGGGTCTCTATAGGAAGTGTAATTGGGTCTTTATCACTCTACAGGAAGTGGGGGTGGGTCTTTTGTCTTTATATGAAGTAGGGGGGTCCTTTGTCTCTCTAGAGGAAATGGGGTCAGGACTTTGTCTCTCTGCTGCTGGTCGCCTGTCTGCCAAATTGCATTCAAGCACAATAAGGGTGACTTTCAGGGCAGGGAGCCATTGGACATTAGCATGTGGAATGCATGTTGTTAAATGAGAAGAAAGAAGTTCCAGGACCTAGAGTGCTGGCAGAATGCTGATGAAGAAGAGCCACACACTGAAAAAGAGAGGATGGTTAGTTACAGAACATGATAATCCAAACACATCCTGAATATATTTTAATGATATGTGTATGAAAAGTTATTCAAATTTTTGTGAGGTTATGGCACCATGCCTTTCTACACGTTTTGTGTGAAAGGACAGATACGCTTTAAAAAAATTCAGCAAAAAAATTCCAAAACAATAAAGGCAAAAAATATAGTTGAGTCACTTACACAGAGTACCAGCATGCACAACTCCTAGCTCGAAGCCATGACATCTATTGACCTTCATGCATTTTTTAACCTTAAAAAGCAACAGAAAATATTAAGTGAGTATGTTCCCTCCAAAGAAAATGATTGCAACCTCATGTGATGTAAAACGCAGAAGTAAATGAGGATAATTCCCCTTGTCATGTAAATTGTCTTAAGAGTGCCTTAATTGCCTGAAAAAATTGCAAGAAATAACTGAGTTTCAGTAAAAAGCTCAAGTTTGCACAGAAGGCACGACTTTTTCAACATACCAAAGAGGACCTGAGGGTCTATGACATCTTCTCTTCTCATCCTGACAGCCTGTTAGGAAAAGGTCGTCCACTCCAAACAAGCTGTACCGTAACCTCTCGCTGGCGCCCTCCTGCCTGAGCGAGGCCGTTTCCTGAGGACTGATCACTGTGATGTTTTTTATACTATAAACGTATGATGTATACACTTTATGAGTAGGATAAGTATGTGCACCCATGCCCTATATTCATGCAGCTTAAAGTGGTTTTACAGGTTTATTATATTAATGACCTACCCTTAGGGGTCTGGTTATGAACATCAAATAGATGGGGGGGTCCCTTCAGCTCCAGCAGTAAATGTTCACGGTGTAGAGGTGATTCTTGCTACTGCAACTGGGTTCCTATTGAAGTGATTAGGAGATGAACTGTATTACCAAGGAGCGGCCTGTACATCGTGAACACAGCCGTGCTGCTTTACTCCATTTAGTGCTTACATCCGGTCCCTGCTGTAGCTGGACACAATTGGAGTGATGGATGACCCCAAAGATCTGATATTAATATTGGCGATAGGTCATCAATATCTTAAGCTCGGAAAACAAAAATACCTTAGGCACTCTATTCAAACTCGCTGTATACTTGCCTAAGTTTCTGTTACTGTGGTTGTTTCCCAACTTGGCTGTAAGTTTTCCCTAAATGTGTATTTGAACCCTCTTAGTTATGACCCATTACTGTCACTAGAGTAAGGAATAGCTGTCACTAGAGTAAGGAACAACTGTCACTAGAGTAAGAAAGCTGTCACTAGAGTAAGGAAGAGCTGCTACTAGATTAAGCAACATCTGTCACTAGAGTAAGGAAGAGCCGCCACTAGATTAAGGAACAGCTGTCACTAGAGTAAGGAAGAGCTGTCACTAGATTAAGGAAGAGCTGTCACTAGAAGGAAGAGCTGTCCCTAGATTAAGGAAGAGCTGTCACTAGAGTAAGGAAGAGCCGTCACTACAATAAGGAAGAGCTGTTACTACAATAAGGAAGAGCTGTCACTAGATTAAGGAAGAGCTGTGACTAGAGTAAGGAAGAGCTGTCATTGCATTGTACTACTGTACCCAATGTAGAATATAGAAGTCCATTTTATACTGACACCAACTCCACAGCCCTGATAAAAAGTAACAGCTGTCTCTATAGTAAGGAACATCTGTCACTAGAGAAGGGGAGAGCTGTCACTAGAGTAAGGAAGACCTGTCACTCGAGTAAGGAAGATCTGTCACTAGAGTAAGGAAGAGCTGTCACTAGATTAAGGAAGAGCTGTCACTAGAGTAAGGAAGAGCTGTCACTAGATTAAAGTAGAGCTGTCACTTGAGTAAGGAAGAGCTGTCATTGCATTGTACTACTGTACCCAATGTATTATATATTATAGAAGTCCATTTTATACTGACACCAACTCCACGGCCCTGATAAAAAGTAACAGCTGTCTCTATAGTAAGGAACATCTGTCACTAGAGAAGGGGAGATGTTATGATTTGGTAGCTGAGGAGAGCAAGCAAAAAAGGAAATACACCAGAGAGGTTGGAATCTATGGGATTGCAGTACCCTGACTAACCACCACAACTAAAGGCAGCCGTGGAGCGTACCTACGTTGGTCCTAGACGCCTCGTCACAGCCTGAGAAGCTAACTACACCTGTCTCTATACTAAGGAACATCAGTTACTAGAGAATTGGAGAGCTGTCACTAGAGTAAGGAAGAGCTGTAACTATAGTAAGGAAGAGTGACCACTAGATTAAGGAACAGCTGTCACTAGATTAAGTAACAGCTGTCACTAAAGTAAGGAAGAGCTGCCACTAGATTAAGGAAGTGCTGTCACTAGATTAAGGAAGAGCTGTCACTAGAGTAAGGAAGAGCTGTCACTAAAGTAAGGAACACCCGTCACTAGAGTAAGGAAGAGCTGTCACTAGATTAAGGAAGAGCTGTTACTGGATTGAGGAAGAGCTGTCACTACAGTAAGGAAAAGCTGTCACTAGATTAAGGAAGAGATATCACTAGATTAAGGAAAAGCTGTCACTGGAGTAAGGAAGAGCTGTCACTGGAGTAAGGAAGAGCTGTCACTAGAGTAAGGAAGAGCTGTCACTAGAGTAAGGAAGAGCTGTCACTAGAGTAAGGATGAGCTATCACTAGAGTAAGGAAAAGCTGTCACTAGAGTAAGGAAAAGCTGTCACTAGAGTAAGGATGAGCTATCACTAGAGTAAGGAAAAGCTGTCACTAGAGTAAGGATGAGCTATCACTAGAGTCAGGAAGAGCTGTCACTAGAGTCAGGAAGAGCTGTCACTAGAGTCAGGAAGAGCTGTCACTAGAGTCAGGAAGAGCTGTCACTAGAGTCAGGAAGAGCTGTCACTAGAGTCAGGAAGAGCTATCACTAGAGTCAGGAAGAGCTGTCACTAGAGTCAGGAAGAGCTGTCACTAGAGTCAGGAAGAGCTGTCACTAGAGTCAGGAAGAGCTGTCACTAGAGTCAGGAAGAGCTGTCACTACAGTAAGGAAGAGCTGTTGCTAGAATAAGGAAGATCTGTCACTAGAGTAAGGAAGAGCTGTCACTAGAGTAAGGAAGAGCTGTTACTACAATAAGGAAGAGCTTGTCACTAGATTAAGGAAGAGCCGTCACTAGAGTAAGAAAGAGCCGTCACTAGAGTAAGGAACACCTGTCACTAGAGTAAGGAAGAGCTGTCACTGGATTAAGGAAGAGCTGTCACTAGAGTAAGGAAGAGCTGTCACTGGATTAAGGAACAGCTATCACTAGAGTAAGTAAGAGCTGTCGCTGCATTGTACTACTGTACCCAATGTATTATATATTATAGAAGTCCATTTTATACTGACACCAACTCCACGGCCCTGATAAAAAGTAACAGCTGTCTCTATAGTAAGGAACATCTGTCACTAGAGAAGGGGAGATGTTATGATTTGGTAGCTGAGGAGAGCAAGCAAAAAAGGAAATACACCAGAGAGGTTGGAATCTATGGGATTGCAGTACCCTGACTAACCACCACAACTAAAGGCAGCCGTGGAGCGTACCTACGTTGGTCCTAGACGCCTCGTCACAGCCTGAGAAGCTAACTACACCTAAAGACAGAAAGAGGAAAACTATCTGCCCCGGAGCAGATCCCCAAAGAACATAGAAAGCCCCCAAACATGTAATGGCGGTTAGACAAGGGAAATACAGACACAGACAGAAAATAGTATGAGCAAACGTTGGGGCCCAAACTTCCTAAATAGAAAAGGATAGGAAGGACACTTACTGCAATCCCAAAAAAACCCTGAAAAGTACCAACTCTACTAATTACAAAAACACCTGAGATCACACGACCTCTACCACCTAAATTAGTTCTCTGGTGTAACAAAAACTAAACAGCAGCCACTGAAAAAACTGGAAAAGGCAAATGAACAAACAACAGTGGCTGAACTAAACTGAGAGGAGCACAAGCCCCCGGAGGGGACCCGGCAGACCCCCACAGAAGTGCAGGACAAAATGCAAAAAGCAAGCACAAAAAACTAAAAGAAGAAAATGTCTTATCTGTTAGCAGAAGATGCAGGCACGAAACAGCAAGTTACAAAGTGAACAGGAATCAAAGATGAGACCAGAACAATTGATCACCGGCAACCCTGATGGGAGGGAACCTCCCTTATATAAGACCAGTCAGTAACACCTGATCGCCAATCTTCACAATCTTCATTGGATAGTTCAGTACTGTTTGTAACCACCAGAGGGAGCTTCTGCTCAGAATTCATTTCTAGCACATTCACAACAGGGAGAGCTGTCACTAGAGTAAGGAAAAGCTGTCACTAGAGTAAGGAAGAGCTGTCACTAGATTAAAGAAGAGCTGTCACTTGAGTAAGGAAGAGCTGTCATTGCATTGTGCTACTGTACCCAATGTATTATATATTATAGAAGTCCATTTTATACTGACACCAACTCCACGGCCCTGATAAAAAGTAACAGCTGTCTCTATATTAAGGAACATCTGTTACTAGAGAATTGGAGAGCTGTCACTAGAGTAAGGAAGAGCCGCCACTAGATTAAGGAACAGCTGTCACTAGATTAAGGAACAGCTGTCACTAAAGTAAGGAAGAGCTGCCACTAGATTAAGGAAGCGCTGTCACTAGATTAAGGAAGAGCTGTCACTAGAGTAAGGAACACCTGTCACTAGAGTAAGGAACACCTGTCACTAGAGTAAGGAAGAGCTGTCACTAGATTAAGGAAAAGCTGTCACTAGAGTAAGGATGAGCTATCACTAGAGTAAGGAAAAGCTGTCACTAGAGTCAGGAAGAGCTGTCACTAGAGTAAGGAAGAGCTGTCACTAGAGTAAGGAAGAGCTGTTACTACAATAAGGAAGAGCTTGTCACTAGATTAAGGAAGAGCCGTCACTAGAGTAAGGAACACCTGTCACTGGAGTAAGGAAGAGCTGTCACTGGATTAAGGAAGAGCTGTCACTAGAGTAAGGAAGAGCTGTCACTGGATTAAGGAACAGCTGTCACTAGAGTAAGGAAGAGCTGTCACTGCATTGTACTACTGTACCCAATGTATTATATATTATAGAAGTCCATTTTATTCTGACACCAACTCAACGGCCCTGATAAAAAGTAACAGCTGTCTCTATAGTAAGGAACATCTGTCACTAGAGAAGGGGAGAGCTGTCACTAGAGTAAGGAAGAGCTGTTACTACAATAAGGAAGAGTTGTCACTAGAGTAAGGAAGAGCTGTCAGGAGTGTAATAAGAAGCAGGGCTATGGAGTTGGTAAGCCAAACTTCTGACTCCTCAATGTCTCTGACTCCTGACTCCACAGCACTGACTAACTACTGAGCATGTTCATAAAGTGCAGCACAGATTCATCTAAATAAAAGTCTAGATCCTTAGATCAGAAACAGAACAGACATTTGTAGGACGTTTCATAACTTTCTCAAATTGTTATGAAACATTTACAACACATCCTGCATTGTACTACCCAATGTATTATATATTATAGAAGTCCATTTTATACTGACACCAACTCCACGGCCCTGATAAAAAGTGACAGCTGTGTCTATAGTAAGGAAGAGCTGTCTCTACAGTAAGGAAGAGCTGTCACTACCGGAAGTAAGCTGTAACTACAGTAAGGAAGAGCTGTCATTACACTACAGTAAGGGACAGCTGTCACTACAGTAAGAAAGAGTAAGAAAAAGCTGCCACTAGAGTAAGGAACATCTGTCATTAGAGGAAAGAAGAGCTGTCACTAGAATAAAGAAGATCTGTCTTTTAAGGAAGGAAGAACTGACACTAGATTAAGGTGTTATTTGAAAGAGGGTGTTACGTTTACGTGGGTATTTGCAGCGTTTTTTCTTCACCAAAAACTATAACATTGTCAATAAAACACTACATACAATACGCACATTTTTGTACACTTTTTTATGTGTTTTTGCTTGCATCTTTCTATCCCATTATTTGAATGAATGAAAATTTCTACAAAATTGTGAAAAAACTGACAAGGAAAAAAATTAGCTGCCTGTAAATGAGATTTCAGAAATCACATTCATTTTGCTGGTACTGTAAAATGCAGCAGTTTTTTTACCCTTGAAAAATGTGGTGAAAAAAAAAGTTGCAAAAATACAATGTGTATGTCACGATTCCTGGAGTTGACCCACTGGATCGCGGTACTAACCGTCCCTGGGCGAGCTGGCCAGGTGGAACCGACCCCTATACAGGGAGCGTTAGGGGCAGACCCAGGGGGAAAGTATACTGCAATAGCTAGTACCAGAGTACCAGAGGGCCACGAGACAGGGAGGACCAGGGAAGCACACCGGGACTAGGATAAGGCATAGTGCACACTGGGAAGGATAGGGCAGAGTGCACATGGGGAAGTGTACCAGGATAGGGCAGAGCGCATACTGGGAAGTGTACCAGGATAGGGCAGAGCGCATACTGGGAAGTGCACCAGGATAGGGCAGAGCGCACACCGGAAAGTGCACCAGGACAGGGCAGAGCGCACACGGAGAAGTGCACCAGGATAGGTCAAAGCACACATGGGGAAGTGCACCAGGATAGGGCAGAGCGCACATGGTGAAGTGCACCAGGAAAGGGCAGAGCGCACATGGTGAAGTGCACCAGGATAGGGCAGAGCGCACACGGGGAAGTGCACCAGGATAGGGCAGAGCGCACACGGGGAAGTGCACCAGGATAGGGCAGAGCGCACACGGGAAAGTGCACCAGGATAGGGCAGAGCGCACACGGAGAAGTGGACCAGGATAGATCAAAGCGCACATAGGGATGTGCACCAGGATAGGGCAGAGCGCACACGGAGAAGTGCACCAGGATAGGTCAAAGCGCACACGGGGAATTGCACCAGGATAGGGCAGAGCGCACATGAGGAAGTGCACCAGGAAAGGGCAGGGCGCACATGGGGAAGTGCACCAGGAAAGGGCAGAGCGCACATGGGGAAGTGCACCAGGAAAGGGCAGAGCGCACACGGGGAAGTGCACAAGGATAGGGCAGAGCGCACATGGGGAAGTGCACCAGCATAGGGCAGAGCGCACATGGGGAAGTGCACCAGGATAGGGCAGAGCGCACACGGGGAAGTGCACCAGGATAGGGCAGAGCGCACACGGGGAAGTGCAACAGGATAGGGCAGTGCGCCCACTGGACAGTGCACCGGGAACTAATACAAGGAATGTCCTTAGTAATACCAATTGGCATCGAACAGACATGCATATGATCATCAGGCACTCACCCCGAGCAGGAGTCAGCCTGAAATACCCGGTGGCGGCTGCCATGACAGGGTGGAGCTTCCGGATCACGACCCTCCCATAGTATGAAGCATAGGAGAAGCGTGCGGTCGGGACCCAATGCGCCTGCGCGAGCAGCGAACACTCTGAGGACCCGGAAGTACTGAGGAGACGCAGCATGGGACCCGCACAGAGCTGCGGCGAGGAGTAGCAGCGCCCAGGTAAGTCTTTTGGGACCGGCTGGCCGTAACAGTACCACCCTCTCTACTGCCCCCCTTCTTAAGGCTGGAAAGAAACTTCCTAAGGATACGGGTTGCTGAGATGTTCTCCCGAGGTTCCCACGACCTCTCCTGAGGGCCAAACCCCTTCCAGTCAATCAAGAAAAGCGTTTTCCCCCTCACCTTCTTCATGGCAAGTATATCCTTCACATCAAAAATGTCGTAAACGCTAACAGGACGAGGAGTGCTACTGGAAGGGGAATGGAAATGGTTGAACACCGCGGGCTTGAGGAGAGAGATATAGAAAGAGTTAGGAATACGGAGCGAGCCAGGCAACCTCAATTTGTGGGCGGCGTCATTAATTCGAGCCAGAATCTCGAAAGGACCAATGTATCGAGGACCCAGCTTGTAAAAAGGCATCTTGAGTCTGATATACTTGGAAGAGAGCCAGACTTTATCACCAGGACGATAAGGAGGGGAATCCAGATGCCGTTTTTCAGCATAACTCTTCATCCTGTCGCCCGCATTAACAAGGGCTCTCCTGATGTCTTCCCAAATCTTAGTGAACTCCATGGACAGAAAGTCGGCTGCAGGCACGCCCGAGACTGAATGAACCGGTAGAAGTATATTAGGATGTTGTCCAGAAACAACAAAAAAGGGAGACTTGTTGGACGACTCGCTGGGGTGATTGTTGTAGGCAAACTCCGCCCATGGAAGAAGATTGACCCAATTGTTCTGGTGGGCATTGGAAAAATGCCGAAGGTAAGACTTCAGGATCTGGTTGGTATGTTCCACCTGGCCGTTGGTCTGCGGGTGATAGGCAGAGGAGAAGTCCAGTGTCACATTCATAAGTTTACAAAGGGCCCTCCAGAACCAGGAAGTGAATTGCACTCCTCTGTCGGACACGATGTGTTTCGGAAACCCATGGTTCTGAAGATATGGCTAATAAAGGTTCTGGCCAATTTGGGTGCAGAGGGTAAACCAGGCAGAGGGACAAAGTGGACCATCTTGGAAAACCGGTCCACAACCACTAGAACAACCGTGCACCCCGAGGAGCGAGGAAGATCGGTGATAAAGTCCATAGCCATATGTTGCCACGGAGCTGACGGTATCGGAAGAGGATGCAGAGGATCCGCGGGTAGTTGCCTCGGAATCTTGTTCTTGGCGCAGGAAGGACAAGAAGAGACTAAATCCTTTCTGTCTTGACGGAGAGAAGGCCACCAATAGTGACGAGAGATAAGGGAGAGAGTCTTTCTGACTCCAGCGTGTCCGGCAAACTTAGATGAATGGCCGCAGAATAACACCTTCACTCTGTCTCCTTCGGCGACAAATGTCTTACCCCGGGGTAAGGCAGCAAGACTTAAGGGAGCCACGGAGATAATCCGGGAAGGATCAATGATGTTAAATGGATCTTCTTCAGCGTCATCCAGCTGGACAGACCTTGACAGAGCATCTGCCTTGATGTTCTTGTTGCCCGGCCGGAAGTGAAGCTCAAAGTCGAAGCGAGAGAAGAACAGGGACCACCTGGCTTGCTGAGGCTCGAGACTTTGCGCAGACTAGATATACGCCAGATTCTTGTGGTCGGAAAAAATTATGAAGGGATGAACCGCCCCCTCGAGCAGATACCGCCACTCCTCTAGAGCCAATAGTTCTTTGTCACCGATGGAGTATTTGCGCTCGGCGGTAGAGAATGCCTTAGAGAAAAAAACGCAGGTGACTTAGGCGACCGGACGGAGACTTCTGAGACAGCACCGCCCCAGCTCCCATAGAAGAAGCATCCACCTTGAGAACGAATGGTCTGCTTGCTTCAGGGTGGTGGAGCACAGGAGCGGTTGCAAACGCCTGTTTCAGGGACAGAAAGGCGTCCTTAGCCTCTGAAGACCAAACGTTGGGGTTGGCTCCTTTGCGAATGAGTGCAGAGATTGGCATAGTCAGTGAGGAGAAATGAGGTATAAATTGTTGGTAATAGTTTGCAAAACTGAGGAATCGTTGAATGGCCCTAACCCCGTGAGGTAGCGGCCAGTTGAGGATGGTGGTCACTTTCTCAGGATCCATCCTTAGTCCCGCGTCGGAGATAATGTATCCCAAAAATGGCAAGGACGTCTGCTTGAAAATACATTTTTCAAACTTGGCTTAGAGACGATCCTCCCTCAAACATAGCAACACTTGGCGAACATTCGATCTATGGGAAGATAGGTCCATAGAGAACACGAGAATGTCATCCAAATATACCACAACACAGGAGTACAAAGATAATAATAATTAATAATAATTTTATTTCTATAGCGCCAACATATTCCGCAGCACTTTACATTATAGAGGGGACTTGTACAGACAATAGACATTACAGCATAACAATAAATACAGATCAAAGTAGATACCAAGAGGAATGAGGGCCCTGCTCGCAAGCTTACAATCTATGAGGAAAAAGGGAAGACACAAAAGGTGGATGGTAACAATTGCTTTCATTGTTCGGACCAGCAATAGTGTAAGAATCGGGCGTGCATGTAATTCTGCATGAACCGGTTATCAGCCTAAGTATGTAACAGTACAGACACAGAGGGCTATTAAATGCATAAAGCGGGTGAGAACATAATAAGAGGTACCTGATTATGGTAGAAAATTTTTTTTGAATGGGCCTACAGGGATAGTTAGGTTAATGCGTTGAGGCGGTATGCCAGTCTGAACAAATGCGTTTTTAGGGCACGCTTAAAACTGTGGGGATTGGGGATTATTCGTATTAACCTGGGTAGTGCATTCCAAACAATTGGCGCAGAGACGGGAGTGGGAGACGGGAGTGGGAGGTTCTGATTATTGAGGATGCTAACCTCAGGTCATTAGCAGAACGGAGGGCACGGGTAGGATGGTAGACTGAGACGAGGGAGGAGATGTAGGTTTAAGGTGGTGCTAAGCCATGGAGTGCTTTGTGAGTGAGGGTAATAAGTTTGTACTGGATTCTGTAGTGGATGGGTAACCAGTGTAATGACTGGCACAAGGTAGAGGCATCGGTATAACGATTGGTGAGGAATATGATCACGTGATTCAATATGATCAAAGATCACGAAAAATGTCATTGACAAACTTCTGAAAAACCACGGGAGCGTTGCAGAGGCCAAAGGGCATGACCAAATACTCGTAGTGTCCATCCCGTGTATTAAACGCGGTCTTCCACTCATCTCCGGAGCGGATACGGATTAGGTTATAGGCTCCATAAAGATCGAGTTTGGTGAAGATCCGTGCTCCCCTAAAACGATCAAAGAGCTCCGGGATCAGAGCAGGGGATACTTGTTCTTTACTGTGATGTCATTCAGACCTTTATAGTCAATACAGGGACGAAGAGAGCCGTCCTTCTTTTTGACGAAAAAGAATCCTGCCTTGGCGGGAGTAGAGGATTTCCGAATTAAGCCCCTGGCCAAATTCTCCTGGTAATAGTCTGACATAGCCTAGGACTCTGCTGGAGAAACTGAGTATGTTCTGCCCCTAGGAGGGATGGAATCGGGCAGTGATACAGTCGATGTGGAGGTAGACTCTGCCTCCTTCTTGCTGAAGACATCTGCGAAGGACCAGTAGGCGGCAGGTAACCCAGGAGGAGCTTTAAGGGGCCGTGACGTGCGAACTGGTTGAACCGACAACAGACACTTCTCCTGGCAGGGCAGGCCCCAACGAAGTATGTCCCCTGAGCGCCAATCAAGGGTTGGCTCATGTGCCCTTAACCACGGGAGTCTGAGAAGAAGAGCATAGGACAAATTAGAGAGAACATAGAAAGCTATCCTCTCCCGATGCACAAGACCCACTTGTAACTCCACCTCTTCAGTAACATTCGTGACAGTCTCCGATAATGGTCTTCCGTCCACCGATGCAATCAATAGAGGGTTCTCCAAGGTCCTGACAGGAATCCGGTACTTCTCGACCTCTTCTTGCCTAATGAAATTACCTGCCGTACCCGAATCCACATAACCCTGCATAGAGTTGCGTTTAGAACCTAAAGAAAGTAGAACTGACAAAGATAGGGGTAGAGAGGAATCACATACACCTAGGGAGTCCTCCCTTACCTGTCCTAGGTGAAGGAGTTTCCAGGACGCTCATGATAGGAACGAAGTAAATGCGAAGCACTACCGCAATAAAAACATAGGCCTTATGCGAGTCTCTCCTTGCGTCGCTGTTCCGCCATTTTAAGCTGATCCACTTGCATAAGTTCCAAAGCAGCGGTGGTCGAAGACACTACGGGTCGCCGACCAAGTGGCCTTGGGTCAGCAAAAGATGGATGGCCAGATCTCCTCTCACGAATGGCCTCACAAAACCGTTCCTGGAACCACAGGTCGATACGTGTGGCGAGAGAAATCTGGAGTAACTCGTCCTGCAAGCTCGTCCTTAATTCGACCCGACAGCCCCCACCAAAAGGCTCTTACAAGTGCCTCATTATTCCAGCCCAACTCTGAAGCCAACGTGCGGAAGCGTATGGCATATTGGCCTACAGTGAGCTGGCCTTGAGTGGTAGAGGCCAACCGACCCGGCTAATCGAACACCCTATGAAAGGTCTCCAAAAATATTGACAAATGTGACACCACAGGATAATCACGTTCCCACAACGGATTTACCCAATCCAGAGCCTCCCCCTCCAGGTGAGAGACAACAAACGCCACCTTAGCCCTATCTGTGTGGTATTGCTGGGGTAGTAGGTCACAGTGGAGTCGGCACTGGTTCAAAAATCCCTTGCAAAGTTTGGGATCGCCACTGTACCTGGGCGGTTTACCCAAGCGAGGCTGGGGTTGGGGCACTGACGCAGGATCTCTGGGTCCAACCGACGAGACCCGCAAGCTGCGTCACGTTAACTGGATCAGAGGACTGCAAAGAAGTCAAGCGAGAATCCATAGACTTCATAAAAAACATGATACAATTCTGGTTTTCGTGCAGGAACGCTAACTCCTTTTGAGCCGGAAGGGAGGTACCAGCGGGATCCATGGCCTGATGATACTGTCACGATTCCTGGAGTGGACCCACTGGATTGCGGTACTAACTGTCCCTGGGCGAGCTGGCCAGGTGGAACCAAACCCTATGCAGGGAGCGTTAGGGGCAGACTCAGGGGGAAAGTATACCGCAATAGCTAGTACCAGAGGGCCGGCTTGTAGGAGAAAGGGAGGACCAGGGAAGCACACCGAGACTAGGATAAGGCAGAGTGCACAGTGGGAAGTGTCCCGGGACCAGGACAGGGCAGAGCGCACGCGGGTAACTGCACCAGGATAGGGCAGAGCGCAAATGGGGAAGTGCGCCAGGATAGGGCAGAGCGCACACGGGGAAGTGCACCAGGATAGGGCAGAGCGCACACTGGGAAGTGCACCAGGATAGGGCAGAGCGCACACAGGGAAGTGCACCAGGATAGGGCAGAGCGCCCACTGGAAAGTGCGCCAGGACCTGAATACAAGGAATGTCCGTAGTGATACCAACTGGCGCCGAACAGACACGCAAATGATCATCAGGCACTGACCCCGAGCAGGAGGGAGCCTAAAATACTCGGTGGCCGCCGCTATGACACGGCGGAGCTTCCGGGTCACGATCCTCCTGTAGTATGAAGCGTAGGAGAAGCGCCCGGCCAGAATCCAATGCGTCTGCGCGAGCAGCGAAACCTCCGAGAACCCGGAAGTACCGAGGAGATGCAGCGTGGCACCCGCACAGAGCCGTAGTGAGAAGTAGCAGCACCCAGGTAAGTATCTTGGGACCGGGTGGCCGTAACAATGTATTTGGGGCAACACGGTGTCTTAGTGGTTAACACTGTTGCTTTGCAGCGCTGGGGTCAAATCCCACCAAGGACAACGTCTGCAAGCAGTTTTTAAGTTCTCCCCGTGTTTTCGTGGGTTTCCTCCGGGTTCTCCAGTTTCCTCCCACACTCCAAAGACATACGGAATCTAGATTGTGAATACTGAATGTTGAAAGTGATGATAATGTCTGTAAAGTGCTGCGGAATATGATAGCGCTATATAAGCAAAGCATAATAATGTGTAAACAAGCCCTAAGGAAGAGGTGTAATTTAACAAAGGAACAGTTGTCAGAAAAACAAGAAGGCTAGCTTTCAGCACAGTGAGGATCAGCTGTCATTTGAGGAAGGAACAGCTGTCAGTACAGTAAGAGTTGTCAGGACTGTAGGGAACAGCTGACATTTGGGGAAGAAATAGGTGTCTGTGAAACAAGGAGAAGGTGTCGGTACAGTGAAGAACAGCTGTCGGTACAGCAGGGCTGCCACTAGGAATTTTGGGGCCCCATACTGGCAAAATTTTCAGGGCCCCCTTAAGACTCCGCCCAGGCTCCACCCCAGCTCCACCTCGAACCGTCCACAGTCCCACCGCCCTCTCTTGGAAAAGCTCCACTTCTGCGCCACATCCTCACCAATCACACATTTACAGTTCCCATCACCACATACAGTACATAACCAGCAGCTTTTGTTTAGGCCAAAAGATTTTTTAATCCGCCACCATGACAAGGTAAACTCTTTTGACTGGGCTCTACTGTACTGTAACTTACTAAACATTTGTTAAAATATCCAATACAATTTAGGTATATTTTTATTTATTTTTCAATTTTTTAAAGGACCAATAATATCACAAACAAGAAACAAATACCGCAACACCATGACCAGACCACATATTACCACCATATAGTGATCAAATAATACCACTTACAAGTAACAAAAACCACCACACCATGACCAGATCACATATTACCACCACATGGTGACAGCAAAAATACTAGATACAAGGAACAAATACCGCCACACCATGACCAGATCACAGATTGCCACAACATAGTTACCAAATACTACAATACTGATCATTAATAAAAAAAAACCCACAATACTAATATCACCATAAGAGCCATTATACACAGGAGATATGTACTTCGTATACAATGTCCGTGTACAGGTAATACAGTGATCACCGGTGAC
>VIAB01011896.1:0-13543 GCA_009801035.1 Oophaga pumilio
CAGGAGGGCTTCCTGAAAAAATGTTGCATTGAATGCAAGGCCTGTCTTGCCCCAAAATTACATGCACCCCTATAAGCTTTTCAAGCAACGTACTGGAAGGGCACAGGAAAATCCACTTTACATTATTCATTTTGTACTGACATAATCGTTTCTTATGCACTGACAGCAAGACCTGCCCTGCTGCCAAGTCATATGCACCCTAATAAGCCTTTGAACCCTGGTACAGGAAGGGCACAGGAAAATCCACTTCACATTATTCATTTTGTACTCCCATTCTGTTTTCTTATGCATTGACTGCAAGGTCTGCCCTGCTACCAAGTCATATGCACCCCAATAACCTCAGTCCCCCCTTGGAAGAAACATGGAGGAGGGCCTCTTAAAAAAATGTCCCATTAAAAAGAAGCAGGGCTCCTAGACTTGTAATGCAAACATTTCCCCTGTGGGGTACACCTCAACCTTTTTCTGAACAAGTATTTTATGCCCAGCATAACCACCCACCCTTGTTAATAATTCGACACTGGCTGTAGCAGCACGGAACATGTTAACCCTGTCGATCTAGTGGCGGTGGATGATGAAACGTGGAGGAAGGCCTCATGAAAAAAATAGGCCAAATGTAAAGGAGCAGGTCTCCTAGACTGGAATGCCCATACGCTAAGTGGCAAACATTTCCCCTTGGTGGAGTACATACTTTTTTAAATTTGGTGACGGGCATCATAACACCCTTGCCAAAAAATAGAGTAGCTGGAGCATGACGGAATACGTTCACCCTGGTGTTTGAGTGGTGGTGGACAGTGAGGATGAAGAGAAGGAGGAGGAGGACACCAAATAGCCAAAATCACGAAGCATATACCCATGTGTGGGTGTGAAGAGGTGCATGAGAATACACCTCCCAAAATGACACTACATTGGAGGTTATGTTTCGCTGTCATCATTTGGTGGTGTTGAGAAGTCTGGCCAATCCATCCCTTGTTCATTTTTATAAGAGTCAGCCTGTCTGCATTTTCTGTTGAAAGGCAAATGCGCTTATCTGTGATAATTCCACCAGCGGCACTAAAAACCTGCTCTGACAAAACGCTAGCGGCAGGGCAGGCCAGGACCTCCAAGGCGTAGAGAGCCAGTTCATGTCACGTGTCCAGCTTGGCAGCTTGGATACCCAATAATTAAAAGGCACTAAGGAATCACGGAGGGCGTTGGTACGGTCATCAGGGTACTCCCTCAGCATCTTATAAAACATTGCATTCCTTGTGAGATTATCCTGCACGTCAGGGCCACTCCGATGGGAGGGTCTGAGAAAACTGTCCCAGAACTTTGCTAGTGTTCCCCTGCCTCTGCTGAATTGGAGATGTGTCTCTCTCGCCTGTCCTCCTTCTTTGGTTGGCCAATGAACTGTTATCTCTGCTGCCAGCGTTTTGAGATGAGAATTTTTTTAATAATTCTGCAACAATGGCCCTCTGGGTCTAAAAGTGTCACTACGCAGTAATGACTGTTACCCAATATTTTTACAACACGAGGGTCACGGGAAAGGCAGCGCAACATAAAGTCAGCCATGCGTGCCAGACTGGTTTCAGGCAAGCCTTCCATGTCCTCACCAACAGGACGACTGACCAAGATGTCCTTCTCCTCCTCATTCTCCTCTTCCTCTTCCTCCCTGTCCTCAGGCCATCCATGCTGAACAGACGGTATGACAGTTGTGCTAGTAGTACCATCTATAACGCATGAAAGTAGCTCCTGTTCTTCCTCCTATGTTGGGATGACATGAGGATGGGCTGTGTGTAATCACCCTGCATGGTTCCTTGATCCATGTCCTCATGCTCCGCCTGCAATGCATCCTCTTTCATTGTGAGCAGAGAGCTTTTCAGAAGGCAGATGAGCGGGATGGTGATGCTAATTATAGCGTCATCGATGCTCACCATCTTGGTGGACTCTTCAAAGTTTTGGAGGATGTTACATATGTCTGACATCCATGTCCACTCCTGAGGTCTTATGTATGGAGTCAAACCTGAATAACGACGGCCTTGTTGATGCTGGTATTCAAAAACCGCCAGCTTCTGCTCACAAATCCTTTCCAACATATTCAGTGTAGAGTTCCAATGCGTGGGGACATCACACACCAGTCGGTGAGCCGGAATCTGCAATCGCTGCTGAAGCACGGCAAGGGCGGCTGAAGCTGTAGCTGACTTTCTAAAATGGGCACGCAAACGGCGTACTTTCACCAACAGATCCGGCAACTCCGGGTAGCTTTTAAGAAAACATTGAAAAACGAGGTTAAGCACATGGGCCAGGCATGTGTCAGTTCGCCTCACCTCAGAGCCGCCACCAGGTTTCTGCCATTGTTACACACAATCATGCCAAGGTGGAGATTCAGTGGTGTCAGCCACACATCTGCCTGCTCTTTCAGAGCTGTTAACAACTCTTTAGCATTGTGCGGTTTGTCACCTAAGCAAATTAGCTTAAGCACAGCCTGTTGCCGCTTGGCTTTGGCAATGCTGCAGTGCTTCCAGCTTGTGACTGATTTGCTCATTTCGGAGATAGAGGCTGTAGAGGAGGAAAAGGAGGAGGAGGTGCAGGAGCTGTGCACAGTGGGGGGCAACCCTGATTGACGTAGGTTCCGGCTTCCATTGTGTTAACACAGTGTGCCATCATCAAGATTTACCGTGCCTGGCCACAAGCACTTGTCCACGTGTCCGTGGTTAGGTATACTTTCCCAGTAACTGCATTGCATGGATAATGTTGTGGGACATGTGCTCGTGTAATGCCGGGACTGCACAACGGGAGAAATAGTGGCAGCTGGGGACCATGTACCTTGGGACAGCCGCCATCTGGTTGCGGAAAGCTTTCGTCTCCACAAGCCTAAAAGGCAGCATTTTCAGCGCAAGCAGATGAGAAATGTGAGAATTGAGTACTGTGGCCTGTGGGGCGCTGGATGCGTATTTCCGCTTACGTTCCAATGTCTGGGGTATGGACAATTGAAGGCTTCGCTGGGACAAGGAGGTGGACGTACTTGATGATGGTGCTATTTGACTCTGGGCAATGGCAGGTGCAGGTCAGGAGGCATCTTTGCATTCACCATGTATAGGGGATTGGATGGCACGCACAACAGTGGAAGAAGCAGTGGTGTCACCCGCAGACACTGTTCCTGCAGCCAGGGGTTGGGCCCACAAAGTCGGGTGCTTTGCTGCCATGTGCCTGATCATGCTGGTGGTGGTAAGGCTGATAGTATTGCTACCTCTGCTGATGCTGGTGTGTAGCCCAGCTGCGCTTGGTGCCACATGTTACCCTGGAGGATGCATGAAAGGTAATTCACAATCACCCGATATTCATTCACACTTCACGTTTCCCTAGTGCCACCAGAGGGAGCCCTTTAGAGTACGCAGGTATATAAGGGTGTGGAGATAGAGAGAAACAGCTTAGTGCAGTCTATCTCAGGGATGAGATGAGATGAGGGTAGTTCAGTTTACCTCGGAGAGAGATTCCTGTCAGATTAGCCTGAGGGCTGAGGAAGTTTGAACGAGAAGCTGACACCTACTGCTGCCAGTGCTTATGTTAAAGGTGTGAGTAGGGCGACAGGCAAGTGGAGAAGAATAAAGAGAGAGCGACAGAGGTCGACAGCATTAATAGCTAACCTCAGCTCTGCACTACCGGACACCGGGTCCGAGCTTGCTAGAACCTTAACGGCTAGTAGGAAAAACCGGAGACCCTGCTGGATTCCAGATCGCAGGGGCCCAACAGTGCTGATACGTAACCGGGGTCAGGAAGAACAGGAGTCTAGCAGGACGCTGCACTCAGAGACTTAGTTCTGTCCACAAGAAGGCTCCACCACAAGGTCGGCCGGGCGTAGCAAAGAGAACGGGGTTAAACTTTGTTTCAGGCAAGTTAGAAACCCACACACAAAGACGTAAGGAGGCCCTACACCTACTCAGTGGATTACTGGACGTGCATCCTCCACCCTGAGCAGCTTCCCGGTACGTGCCTGAAGTTACCACCAGTAAAAGGTACAGAAAGAGACTGTCTTGTGTGTGTCTGGATTATTGCTCCTGCACCTTTACACCGCCATATACCTGAGGGATCAGTCTCACCTGTGGGAGACTTAACACCTTGCTGCCCCGAACCCTCAGAGGATCTACCCTGCAGCGCTGGTCACCCTGACCAGGAACCACAGGTGGCGTCACGAACATTTCTATCATCCCCTGTAAATAATCCCCTTTTTAGTGAGGGCCCAGGGCAACGGACCGAGTCATGCTACCCGTGACATCCCCCAGTGAAGTGAACGGGCTCGGTGCCGAGTACCCCACAAGCCCTGGCTAAGAGCGACTCACTGGCATGACAGGTGTTGCAAATGGCCTGTGTGGGGTTATCGGCAAAGTCTTTAAAAAATAACCAGACTCGGGAAGACCTAACAGTTGGACTGGCAACTTCCGTCATGCTGGTGTTACGGGGAACGGTTGCACACCTTCTGTCTGCAGCCACCACACTGCTTCTTCCTGCCTGAAGAGGTGCTACGCCTCCCTCCCCCTGTGTGCTGCTGTCTTCCTGCCAGGTTGGGTCTGTTGCTATATCATCCACCACCTCATCTTCCACTTCTGCACCCTGGTCCTCCTCCTGACTTGCTGGCAATTGTGTCTCATCATCGTCCACCTCTTGTGACCGTGGCTGCTCAAATAGTTGTGCATTGCTACATGGAATATCATCTTTACCCGCTTCAAGTGGACCAGGCGAGAGGCATGAATCTAAAAATGGAAAACTGAACTGCTCTTCTGAGTGTCCGAGTGTGGGATCAGTTGTCTCAGGGCACTCAGAATGATGGGAAGTAGGAGGATCAGGGTGAGGAATATGTGGTCCAGATTCACGGCAACTCTGACTTGACCATGTGGAAGACAGGGTGCTGGTGGTGGTGGTGGATAAGTAACTGGAAGTATCATCCGCTATCCATCCAACAACCTTTTCACACAGTTCGGGCTTCAATAGTGCTGTCTGGCCGCGGTCCCCTAGGACTTTGGACACAATTGTCCAGCGAGAAGATGTCAGTGTTTTTGGTGGCCCAATTTCAGCTTGGCCACGGCCTTGGCCTCTGCATGCACCATCACGTCCACATCCCCATCCCTTGGCACGCACCTTGCCCATTGTAAATGGACTAGAATATTATACACGTTCACTACAAATGGCTGAATTGGGAGCGAACTTGTATGTGATATGTGTGCGGGAAAACCACACTGTTACCTATCTGGACTGTAGGTAAAAATGTTTTTTGGCTTATCAGATTTGTGTCAATAAGTATGGTAACAGACTGCAAAAACACTAGAATATGTAGGCCTAAAATGGCCAAATTTTGGGCACAGATAAATGAGGCCTGTTAGAGAGATACCACACTGACAAATCTGTGGCCTGTATTTTTTGCTTTTGAAGGCTAAATAGTGCTGTACATAACTAGAGTGACACACAGGAAAACAATGGAAAACAGGCCTAAAATGACCAAACTTGGAGCACGCAGATATATGAGCTGGCACGGAGATACCACACTGACAAATCTGTGGTCTGTATTTTTTGCTTTTGTAGGCTAAATAGTGCTGTATATAACTAGAGTGACACAGGAAAAAAAATAAAAACCGGCCTAAAATGGGCAAACTTGAAGCACGCAGATATATGTGCTGGCACGGATATACCACACTGACAAATCTGTGGCCTGTATTTTTTGCTTTTGTAGGCTAAATAGTGCGTATATAATTAGAGTGACACACAGGAAAACAATAGAAAACTGGCCTAAAATGGCCAAACTTGGAGTACGCAGATATATGAGCGGGCATGGAGATACCACACTGACAAATCTGTGGCCTGTATTTTTTGCTTTTGTTGGCTAAATAGTGCTGTGTATAACTAGAGTGACACACAGGAAAAAAATTGAAAACCGGCCTAAAAAGGCAGCAAGGTGGCTCAGTGGATAGCACAGCAGCCACGCAGTGCTGGAGTCCTGGGTTCAAATCCCACAAAGGACATCTGCAAGGAGTTCCTATGTTCTCCTCGTGTTTGCGTGGGTTTCCTTCGGGTACTCCGGTTTCCTCCCACAGTCCAAAAACATGCTGATAGGGAATCTAGATTGTGAGCCCCCATCGGGGACAGCGACGATAATGTGTGCAAACTGTAAAGCGCTGTGGAATATGTTAGCGCTATATAAAAAAAATAAAGATTATTATTATTATTAAAATGGCCAAACTTGGCGCACGCAGATATATGAGCTGGCACGGAGATACCACACTGACAAACCTGTGGCCTGTATTTTTTGCTTTTTTAGGCTAAATAGTGCTGTATATAACTACAGTGACAGATAGCAAAAAAAATGGAATTTAGGGCTAAAATGACCAAAATTCTTAACAGACGGAAGGATGAGGCGTGTCACAGATATAATGCACTCTAAAATATGTGACCTGTATGTATTTTCTGGGGGTTCAGCAAAATGGTAATAGCACAAAAATAGGACTTAAAAATCTTCCAAAAATTAAAAAAAATACAGCAAAAAGGCAGAGATGCTTACCTGCCCAGGCCTTCAAACAAATGCACTATCAGGATGCAGTGGACCCATATAGTTAAGATGGCGGCAACACTGGTGAAAAAATACCGATGAGACAACCGCTCACAACCTACCAATCCATGGAGGAGGCAGCTGCTTGGTATATTAATGCACAATGAAGACTTGTATGCAGTGCGTTACAAAGATGGCTGCGGCGTTTCATTGCCTAGCAGACAGTCCCTGCATCGTGATTGCGTCTGTAAAGTCCGCCAAAAAAGCTGGGTGGAGATCCGAGGTCCCACCGAGTAATCCCGGAAATGCTCGGTGCTCGCTGAGTACACCGAGTACCATGATACTCGGGCGAGAAATGATTAGTGGTGAGCACGTTCCCTCATCCCTAGTTAGGAACTTATACTGGTTAAAAGTTGACCAGTGATTTATCATTTTTACAACAAAATTTGCAAAACCATTTTTTTAGGGACCACCTCACATTTGAAGAAACTTTGAGGGGCCTATGTGACATAATAAACCAAAAGTGAAACCATTCTGAAAACTGAACCCGTCAAAGTACTCAAAACCACATTCAAGGAGTTTATTAACCCTTCCACTGCTTCACAGGAATTTTTGGAATATGGAAGGAAAAAATAAACATTTACTTTTCTTTCACAAAAATTTTCCTTTAGACCTATTTTTTTTTACTTTTTACTTTTGCAAGGGTAACAGGAGAAAATGGACTATAAATTTGTTGTGCAATTTCTCCTGAGCATGCTGATACCCCAAATCTGGAGGAAATCTACTGTTTGGGTTTATGGCAGGGCTCGGAAGGCAAGAAGCACTATTTCACTTTTTGAATGTAAAATTTGCTGGCATAATTAGCGGACACCATGTCATCTTTGGAGAGCCGCGTCATGTTTGGAGAGCCCCTGATATGCCTAAACAGTGGAAACCTCCAACAAGTGACACCATTTTGGAAACTTAGGGAACTTATCTAGATGTGTATTGAGTACCTTGTACCCAACAGGTCCTTCATAGAAGTTTATAACGTAGAGCTGTGAAAATAAAAAAAATCACATTTTTCCCAAATAAATATTTTTAAGTTCCAAACTTTGCATTTTCATAAGGGTAACAGGAGAAAATGAACCCCAAAATTTTTTACGCAACTTCTCCTGAGTTTACTGAAACACCATATGTCGTTGAAAACTACTTTTGAGGCACAGTGTAAAGCTCAGAAGGGAAGAAATGCCATATTATAGTGCAGATTTTACTGCACTTGTTTGAGGGTGCAAATTACATTGGCAGAGCCTCTGAGGTGCCAACACAGCAGAACCCCCATAGCTGACCCCATTTTACAAACTAAACCTCTCAATGAATTCATTTAGGGGAGCCATGATCATATTAACACCACAGGTGTGTCACAGACTTTTATACCATTGGGCAGTGAAGATAAAATCATTTACATTTTTACCACCAAGATTGTGTGTTAGCCCCAAGTTTTACAATTTCATACTGGGAAATGGGTTAAAATGGCACTAAAATTTGTCCGACGATTTCTACTGAATGTGGCAATACCCCATATGTGGCTGTAAAGTACTACTTTGCCATATGAGAGACTCTGGAGGGACGGAGCGCTATTTGCCTCCTGGAGCGCAGATTTTCCTAGAATAGTTTGCAGATTCCAAATGAAGAGCCCCTAAGTGACAGAAAAAGCAGAATCCCCACTCAAGTGACCCCATTTTGGAAATTATACCCCTTTGGAAATTTATCTACAGATGTAGTGACATTTTGACTCCATGGGTGTTTTCCAGAAACAAGCAGCAGTGGATGTTGCCAAGTGAAAATTGCATACTGCCACTGTAGTGACCAGTACATTATGCCCAGCTCATGCTTCTGGAGACACGCACCTGTAAATTAGGGGGCTCTCATTACTACAGAAATGCCAAACATGTGGGCACTAAATTGGGTTTAGGCACACTGGGGCTAAGAAGGGAGGTGGGCATTTGGATTTGGGAGCTGAGAATTTGGTGAATTTCTTTTGGGGGGGCGAGGAGCAATTTAGCTTTTGCAGGAAGAGCCTTTGTGCCACCATTATCGTGGAAGCCCCCTATATTTCTGTTAACAGATGATGGCCCTGAGTGAGGGTTTGCTTTTTTTGTGGATTGAGATGAACCTTTTATTGGGAACATTTTAAATAACATTTATGATCACATTTATCCGTTGCTCTACGCTGAGCACTTACATCGGGGTTTCCATCTAAATCTCCGAGTGATGTGACAGATGAAACCCCCGATGAATTCATTCACTATAATGAGGCAGCATAATCACTCTGGACTCTGTCTTGCCTCTGTTCAGTGGTGTCCTTTTCAGAAGTGCACAAAACTGTGGCCGACGGCACATTTATGCAATCCTAAAAATACGGACACTGCCGAATCACAGGTTCTATGGTGTCCACAGTGCCTCCATCTGCCTCATTACGGAGAATCTTCCACTGGAGATTCTGTCTGAATCACGTATTTCAGAGATTTATATGGAAACCCCGATGTAAGCGCTTAGCGTAGAGTGCAGGATAAATGTGTGCCGAGTCTTACTGCGATCTTTGGGAGGCAGAATGAAAAAATCAACAGCATGTGAAAAATTGGTTTTTGTTTTTTACGTCATTCCTAGTGAGGTCTAAATAAATAGGCGACTTTATTCTTTGGGTCGGTGCGATTACAGCGATACCAGATTTATATTGGGTTTTAATATTTGGCTGCTGTCACACACTAAAAGATACTTTTTATTACGAAAAATTGTTTTTACCTCACCATATTTTGAGAGTTATAATTTTTCCATGTTTCAGCCAAGAGTCATGTTATGGCTTGTTTTTTGTGGAACGAGCTGATATTTTTATTGGCACCATTTATGGGCACATGACTTTTTTGATTGCTTTCTATTCTGATTTTTGGGAGACATAATGAACAAAAACCAGCAATTCAAGAATTGCTTTTTTTAATTTTTTTATAATGTCCCGCTTGTGGTAAAATTGGTAAGGCAGCTTAATTCTTCAGTTCAGTACGATTATAGTGATACCCAATTTATATCTTTTTTACCATATATTTCGGAGGAAATTAGGAAAAAAAACTGAAGTAAAAAATAAAAAATGTGGTCAATTCTGCAGTTAATATCACCTATCCTGGTAAATATGGTCCCCTCATCCCCATCCTGTTACACATGGCCCATCATCCCTATCCTGGTATGCATGGCCCCCTTATCCCTATCCTGGTAGGATTGGTCCCCCTCATCCTTATCTTGGCAGGAATGATCGCCCTCATCCCTATACTGGTATGCAGGATCCCCATCTTGATCAATTATGCATGGCCCCATCCCTATCCTGGTATACAGGGCCCCATCCTTATCCTAGTATGATTGGCCCCATCCTTATCATGGTATGATTGGCCCTATCCCAGTCCTGGTATGCATGACCCTATCCTTATCCTGGTATGATTGGCCCCAATCCCATTTCTGGTATGCATGGCCTCATACTTATCCTGGTATGATTGGCCCCATCACAGTCCTGGTATGCATTACCTCATTCTTATCCTGGTATGATTGGCCCCATCCCATTCCTGGTATGAATGGCCCTATCCTTATACCGGTATGATTGGCCCCCTTCCCAGTCCTGGTATGCATGGCCCTATCCTTATCTTGGTATGATTTGCCCCATCCCAGTCCTGGTATGCATGGCCCCATCCTTATTCTGGTATGATTGGCCCCATCCTGTTCCAGGTATGCATGGCCCCATCAGAAAGATTAAAAAAAAATACACTTACCTTCCTCCATTCCCTCGCAGTGTTCTGTTCCGATGCCAGCAGCTGATTAATGCTTGTAAGCAGCGCATGGCAGGGACGTCATGCACTGCTCACAAGCAAAGCACAGCTGCCGGAATACTCATCGGGACTGTTCATCGCAGAGAGCGGTGAGTATTCATTCCTTTTCAGTAGCGCACAGTGTCAACCACCTACTTCCTGCTGCTGAGAGCGGTGCCGATATTTAAGAGAAATGAATAAGAATGGATGAATAAAGGAAATGAATGATTTATTTTTTTTAATCTTTTCTGATGGGGCCATGCATACCAGGAACGGGATGGGGCCAATCATACCAGGATAAGGATGGGACCAATCATTCCAGTAAGGGGATGGGGCTAATCATACCAGAATAAGGATGGGACAAATCATACCAGCAACGGGATGGGGCCAATCATACCTGGATGCCAGAAAGAAATGAATATTCAATGCAGTGCATATTCATTTCTCTTTAGCAGCGGGCACGGGAGTTAGCCAAAGCCGCAGGCTCCTGCCTCAGTGACCTGCTGCTCCGCCGAATCCGCTCCCCCACCTCACCACCACATCCAAAGTCGGTACATCTGAACTATATTATAGTGCGAAAAAGAAGGCATGTTTTGGAGCTTTTACACAATAAAACATTTTTTTATAGAAAAAATAATTAATTTTGCATCGCTTTATTTTGAGAGCTATAACTTTTTTATTTTTCTGCTGATGGAGCTGTATGGCGGCTTGTTTTTTGACAAGATAACATTTTCAGAGGTACCATTTTTATTTACATACTTTTTTTGATTGTGTTTTATTGCACTTTTTGTTCAGCCATATGATGATAAAGCATTGTTTTTTGCCTTTTTTATGGTGTTCACTGAAGGGGTTAACTAGTTGGACAGTTTTAGAGAGCTGGTGTTTACGGATGCGGCGATACCAAATGTGTGTATTTTTATTTTTTTGCTTACATAAATATATTTATTTATTTATGTATTTATTAGAAAAAATATTTGTTTCTTTTTTTGTTCTTTATTTGGGGATTTTAAAAAATATATTTTTACACTTTTAATATTTTTTTTTACTTTTTTACATTGTCCCATCCTGGGACATCACTGTATAGTGTCAGATCGCTGATCTGATACTCTGCAATGCTTCTGCACTGCAGAGTATCACATCAGCATCTGACAGTCAGGGAAGGAGGCATGTCAGCTCCTGCTCTCAGCAGGCGCTCACAAGCCACCTTCCCGGCTGGACCCTGAAGGACCCCGTGGCCATCTTGAGGACAGGGGTCTCCATGGAGACCATCAGGACAACGTGTTGTCCTGATGGAGGGCATGCAGGGAAGCCATACCCTGCCCGATGCTTATCTAAGTCGCTATCACTACCGACAGCTGCATTAAAGGGGTTAAATTTCCATGAGTTGCTGCGGGGTGTCAGCTCTCACACAGAGCTGATACCTGCACCCTATTGCCGCGGTGCTCAGCATAAGGCTGCGAGATCGTGCCGCCGTACATATACTTCTGTTTGCGGGAACGCAACTGCCGCAGAGCAGTATATGCACGGCACATGTCGGAAAGGGGTTAATTACTCCTCCATAAAGTATTACGTTCTCTGGGGTACATTATGGTGGTATGTAAAACTCAAAAAAAAGTGTTGAAAATTTTTTCAGCATTCAATTACTGATCCATAGAGTATTACATGCTCTGGGTTACATTTCGGTAGTATGTAACCCTCCAAAAAAGCATTCAAAAACTTTTAAGTATTCAGTTATTTATCTATAGAGTATTACATGCTCTGGGACACATTTCAGTGCTATGTAACCCTCCAAAAAGTGTTGAAAATTTTTAAGTATTCAATTACTCATTGTAGATTATTGTATATACTGGGGTACATTTCTGTTGTATATAACCTTCCAAAAAAGCGTTCAAATTTTTTCCTGGATTTATTTAGTAACCCATGCAGTGTAACATGCTAAGTAGGCGACAAGGTGATAAAGATGTCAGAATCCAGCGAGACTGCCAAGGGAGTGACCGGTGGAATACTGGAGCCAGACCAAACTGGGGTGACAGTGCAGGTGGTAATAGCCTGTGGTCTGGAACCAGCCACTTTCCCAGAACCACCAATGCCTGAACCCAGGCCGCAGCCTTTGCCACTGGGGTTCTTAAGGACGGCAGAAGGGAGAGCCAGGATCCAGCAACTAGAGAGCGGACTGGTCGGAAGAGACAAGGAGGCGAGCCAGGAACAGGGCTAGAAAAATGGTACTGGGCCCGCTAGTCGCAAGGTACCAACAGTTGGCTGGGGGAAGATCACTACATACGACCGGCAGCGAAGATGGGGCTTCATTAGAAGAGTTTGGGACCCATCATCACATGTCATTCAAAAAGCGGACAGAGATGGAACACTTGTCTGGAAGGTTGCAAGAGCTGACGGCTGGAGCTAGGCTCATGTTTCTCAAAACTGAGGGGCAATATCGCTGGTATGCGGTGGGTGAGATCTGAGAAGGAAGGGAGCTGAATGAACCTTTCTTGCAAAATGAACGTGCCTGAGAGAGGCTCCTTGAGACAGGGCTACTAACGCGGAGTGATCTGACTGTCCTTGGGGTTCCCCACCTCCTATGTGGGAGCATGCGATGTTGCAGGTGACACAGGGGGCTATTGCACATTTTTAAATATCGGAGGCTTCAGCACTATCTTAAGACGGATCACTTATAGCCCATGCACTTGGGATTTAAGCTTAAAGAAGCAAGTGGGCAAAGACTTTCTGACTATATGAGTACATCAACTACACTTTCAAAATATTTACATTCCAATTTTTTTCTGAGTTGAATTTGTCATCCATAGAGTAATAAGGGATTTGTGTAACATTACGGTGGTATATTAAACTCCGAAAAACTCTTTGAACATTTTTTATGGATTCAATTATTCATCCATACAGTTTTATGTGTTTCTTGCTGGTATATGAAACAAACAAAAAAAAACTTTAACCCCTTAACGACCGTCGATACACCTTTGTAAATTCACGGCGCTGTGGAGAAAAAATATAGCGCCCCCAGAGTCTGACTTTCTCCGGAGACACCAGAGAACACCAGAGAACATGATTTGGGTCGGTTTTTACTGACCACGCTTTGCAATCGCCGTTATTAACCATATAATGGCAACCGCAAAAAAAAAGCTGCGATTTTGCATTTAATCTGTCTCTCCTCTGATGTGATCGCACATCAGAGGGGAGAGAAATA
>VIAB01011896.1:54366-64559 GCA_009801035.1 Oophaga pumilio
GATTTATCTGAATCCCAAGATATTATTTTACAGTTCGCCTGTTTCGTTATTAAAATCAGTACTCCTGCTTTCCTATTCACAGACGGAGATCCCAAAACAGAACCCATCCACATATTATCCATCCTGCAGAAATCTTGCTCTTTTAAGTGCGTTTCTTGTAGCATCGCAATGTCTACTTTAAGTTTCTTAAGGTGTCTCAAAACCATCATTCTTTTATGTGGGGATTGAAGCCCTTTGACATTCCATGTTACTACTTTCATATTAAATATATAAAAAGAAATAAAAAAAGAAAAAAAATTAACCAGTTTTAACCAGTCTGTTGAATTAAACAGTTTAAAAGCAAAACAGAGTATTAAGTCTAATTCTGACTTCACATTTTTCATACATGTACTGTAGACTTTTCCCCCTCCTTTAGAACCCAGCCTCCATCTCCTCCATTTTACCCCCCAAAATCAAACATATCATACAATTTAATATTTTGCAATGCGTAACTTAGGAGAAAAAGAAAAACAACAAATTTTGCCATCCCCTCTTCCTTAATACGACAGATTGTTATAATCTCTCTCCAACTGGGTCTCAGTCAGGGACTCGTCCGCCATTATTCTGAAGCAACTTCTTCATATATTCTCTGGCCAAGTTTGGTGCATTAAAGGATTCTGTACCTCCTTCTGGGGGAAATATCTTCAGAGTAGCAGGAAATTGCAGCGCAAATCTAATCTTTTTTCCCACCAGTTCAGTACACAGATCACTAAATGCTCTCCTTTTCTTTGTGACTTCTACGGAATAATCGTTGAATAATAAAACTTTGTGCCCTCTAATAGTGGTCTGAGTCTGCTTTTTTCTGTAATGTTGTAGAAGGGCAGATTTATCCACAAAGTCCAGATATTTCATAATTACCGGTCTTGGTCTTCTGGAAAGAGAGGGAGAATTGTGCTGCTGCTGCAGAGGTGGACCCACTCTGTGGGCCCTTTCTACTTTCATACTGTTTTCTAACCCCAACGATCTGGGAAGTTCCTCCATACAAATCTTCATTAAATGAGTAGGGGGGATAGATTCTGGGAGACCTATTATCCTTAGATTGTTTCTCCTTGATCTGTTTTCTAGATCATCTACTTTTTCAGACAATTGCAGGCTTAATTTTGTGGCTTTTCTCAGCTCTAGTTGTATATTCTGAAGTTCGTCCTCTGCTGCACTCAATCTGTGCTCAGCTATATCAAGCCTTTCAGACTGCTGGGTGATGGATGTCTGCAGCTGCTGCAATAATGCAGAAACTGTTTGTTTGACTTTTTTATGTCTGGTGCCAATATTTTAGCCACCTCTGCAGCCAAAGCTTTATATGGTATGTTAAGTCCTGCTGGTTGTTCGCCCTCTACTTCCTCCCCCGTCTGTATATTATGCGGTGCAGTGTCTAAGGACTTACTAGATTTCTTTGTTTTTGGAGCGTCCGGCGCCATCTTGCTGCACGCTTCTAATGGTGTCCGAGGAGAAAAACTTTTCCGGGACCCGCTTATGTTAATAAATCTCTCCATACGCCCATGGAGATGCCTGGCGAGTCTCACTGACAGGCAATTAGCCTGTCGCAAGGTTGAATAGGTCCCAGGAATTTCACTGAAAGAAGCTGGGTTACGGAGCTCATCTCACACACTCCCTTTCATGTACACACTGGAACCGGAAGTCCTGATCCATCATTTTAAATAGGGACAGAAAAAATTGAATTAAGTTAAATTACTGCACTAGTGAAGCACATTGAAAATTGGAGTGGTAGTCAGTCTGTGAATAATCATAAAAAGATTCAGATGAAATAGGGAGGTGCTGGACCTGCATAGTTAGTGTGACTGTGAATACATTGATCTGTGACGCACTGGGACAAAAATCGGAACGCAATGCTCGGACTGGTTGAAGGCTCTCCCGACCTGAGCATGATAGTTGCATAGAAATACATGAAGCTGACTTCTTAGGTCAGGAGAGCTGCCGGCTAGTATGTGCATTATGTTCCGATCCCTAGCCGATTTATACTGCAGTCTAACAGCAACCTAACAGTCCCTGAATAACATAATTAGTTTAATCTTAATGAAAAGCAATTGCAAGGGGCAGTTTAATAACCTGTGTCGTAATTTTGCCAGTAAACAAGAGTCCTGGAATCTAGGCTTGAATGTCACAAGCAGGGAAACCATATTAAAAAAAAACATAAAAAAATAAAAACACCTAAATTACAATATCCACAATCCAGAAAATATAAAATCATCTGACCTCATCACATAGTGTGCATGTTGTTAGAAAATTTAATTTTTGATGCTCACTTTTTGGGGCTTTTGCTGCGTGCTTTTGGGTTGCAAAAGGGTTGCAAAACTATCAAACATTTATTTTTTTTAAAGTCTTTAAAAAAGACTTACTGTACTTTTTTTTAATACCTGCTTTATTAATCCAATTTATCAAACACATACCCCATGATCCTACTGCACACTATTTTAAAATTTTCTCTGCTCTCTCTACTCTCTGTGCCCATGCCACACCAGCCGCACAAATCCTGGCTGCCCACTGTGCTTCATAGTGATAGACTGTATTTCTGATGCAAAATATACTCTCTTGAGGGTGCACAAACGTCAAACAACTTACTAAATTAGGTTAATTTTTGAAAGGCTCATTGACAAGCTATTGCTTCTTTATTTTTAAAACAGCTAGTATGTTCCTGTTTCCTAACAAAAGTAATTTTTTGTAAGTCTTGATAAAATATCTTTTTTGTTTACTCATTTTCAGAATAGCAAATCTGTTGCAGATCCCAAAAAAAGGATGATTTTTTTGCTACTAGTTCAGAAGACATTACTTCTTTACTTTTAAAAAGGCTGTTTTTGCTTGCTAAATAAAGAAATAATTTTTGAACACCTTATGAAATATCATTAACTTCTTAATTTAGCAAAGAAATATGCTTTTGGAACTCCCTAAATAGGGATAAATTTTGCAACACCCTATGTGAAATAACCACGGCTCCTGTTGTTTGCACTGCCCGGCTATAAACACCAGCAAGTCAGTTGCCTCCCATAAAGGTACAATTTTTGGATTGTTTTTACAATTTAAGTAGCCTAAAAAGTCTGATACCACAGTGTGCTTTTACATACTATACATTTTTCACTATCCAGATAGGTAAATCAATTTCAGTTAGACATTAATGAGGCTGAGTTAGCATTTAAAGAGTTCAAAAGAGGTTCAATACAGTCCTAGGAGACCTCCAAGTGGTCAACTCAACACCTATTTTCATAGCAATTAAAAACTTTGCGGTATTGCAATTTGCAGAACATTCTTTTGCTACAAATTGAATTTTTTGGGGAAAATTTAGCTTAGCCATCGAATTTGAACTTCAAGTGGTTTGATAAATTTATTTAAATTATCATTTCATACAAAATTTCTCCTACTTCTCATTCCTGTGTAAGTTCTATCATTATTAATTCTTAAATATTAACGCTACTATAGACTCAGAAGATTTTACAATAACCATATTTTTCTTGGTAAATGTGCACCCATTAATGGCTTGTAAGACTCTTTAGACTATCATCTTTCTTTAACTTGAAAAACTTATGACTAATTTTGAGGCTACTAATGAGTTCTTTTTAAACTTTGCTAGACATCTGTGTATGACCTTCAGATGTTGCTTTAACATTTTTCCATTGGCTACATACTATATTTTTATTAACAGTTAAATCATAACTTTGTTTAAATCTGTTACATGCAAGGGTGACGCATGCGGATTTGTGGACTCACTGGGCCTACCCAGGAGGGGGTGTAATTAAACAGCTTCCTTGGTGTTCACTGGAGCCTCTAGTGTTGAGGTCAGGCTTGTGTGGCAGGTAGCTGCCAGGTATCACTCCTGGGCAGAACCTGATACTGCAACTGCTGACCCCGGGTACGCTGACACTGATTTAGGGCTTAGTTCAGACACTGCCGATCTAGGATACTGGATCATGGTTTTGTGAAACATGGACCGGGGGATAATGTTCATGCACTGGCCAAATTGGGACCAGGGGACTTCGGGAATAAGGCTGACCACACCAGAACCAGAGGACTTTGGGACCAAGATTGGCCACATCAAGACCAGGGGACAATATTCAGGCACTGGCCACTCTGGGATCAGGGACTAGGTTCAGGCACTGGCCACTCTGGGACCAGGAGACTAGATTCAGGCACTGGACGCTCCAAGATCAGTGGACTAAGTTCATGTACTGGCTGCTACGAGCCCAGGGAACAAGGTGTTAGGGTTGGTGGAACGCATCAAATGAAATATATATAATAATAATAAGGTGCGTTTGCAACCCGGGGTCCAACGTGCAGAGATGGAACCTGCTGCTAAGCAATGGCGGAACAAGGCTGCGATTGCACACAGACAACACGCGGGTTAGATGTCACCCGGTATGAACAGCGTCGAACTCTGTTGCTTCCCAGAGCCGCAGCAACAAAATAATAGAACGCTGTTCCCTGTTACACGTCACAGGACACAGCTGATATGGCGCGAGTGAAGTGTCTAGGCTCAACCCCTAGATCGCGGGGACTTAAGTCTGACCAGACTCACAATGTGTCGCACAGGCGATGCCACTACATGGCGCTGAGTGGTAGCAAAATACAGCTAAGGCGCACCAGAATTTGGCGCAAAACAAGAGCAACAGATCAAATGACCGCAGAGCAGTACCAAAAGGTGTGTGCCAGAGCACGTGGATTGACTGTGCCCTGTAAACAGCCTGTGCTAAGTAGTACACGTGGCCAAGACAGGCGCTATTTCAAGCCGAGTAAAAACCTGCCTGACTAGGGAAGACTAGGCGATCATACATGCTGACAGTGCGGCAGGCTCTCAGCCCAAACACCCGTGCATACACAGAGTGGTAATGTATCCACTCACTCACACACACCACATGGTTTAAACTAGCACATGGCCGTGCAACCGTGCGATCCTTTTATAACTGCAGCCTTCCAGGACCTTGTGGATGGCCCAATCCGAACTGCTTGAGGACCTGAGCATGTGACCTCCGACCACCAATGAGCGGTCGTCTCACGGGCATGCTCAGATGGAGAAAAGCAGGACATAATCTCAGGAACATCTGCTCGCCACTGACTAATGCTGGTTGCTATAGCTGAACCTGGGGCGGCAGCAGCAACCAGGCGCTTAGCATTAGCCTGAGCAAGATGCTGGGACCGACGTCTCCGCTGAGCAGGATCCTCTGCGGCTGAAAAACAATGGGAGACTGCAGAGGACATGGCTTGAGATTCCCCCTGTGAGTTGGGATCTCGACGCCTAACACAAGGTTCAGGCACTGGCCATGCTGGGACCAGGGGACTTCAGATACAGGACTGGCTACACGGGAGAAGGGATACAGATACGATACAGATGCAGAATACTGGCAGCACTGTGAGCAGGGCATCTCACAACTCACTAGTAGTACAACTTACTAACCAATAATTCAGTACGTTATTTGGTGACTCCCTAATGGAGAGGGAGGTTTCTTTATACAAGATGCTTCCCAAGCAATTGGCTAGGAGCCATTTTGCAGGTGTACTACTTAAGCTAAATGCCGCTCAGCAACAAGCTGAGGGTTATTTATAAAATATGTGTGCTGCCCCTTTAAAAACGGGGAAGCACGGGCACGTGCATGCTTGGCAGGCTGCAGGACCAGTAAGCGACAGTGTAGGAAGAAGATGCCGGGGACCGCGCTGATGGCCGGGGCAGTAAGTTAGCCAGTGTCCCTGCATGGAGGTGGAAGGTGATACTGATTAGGAGCACTGGCAATAGTGCTACGAAACCTATATAGCTATGGTATTCAATTCGGCCTCTCATTTTTACTGCTTAAAGTGTGATTAGGAACATTTGATAGAGTCGCACAATCACTAGGATTAAAAAGAGGCATTAATCAGCTGTGCGCATGCGCAGTCCTCAGCGCCATTTTCCAGAAGACTTTCTAGAGCTCAATCTGCGCCCGCAGATGAAAAAAAAAATGGCACGGAATTTTAAAGAAAGAAGAAAATACACCCAGACACAGAGACCCTACCCGCAATGCACGGAGATATGAACACAAGGAAACATCGAACAAAGATTAAAGAGAGTCTGCAAAACAGATTTCTTCACCCGAGTTATCATTTTAATCAGTATGACAGCGCCAATATGGCCCTGTTTATGCTTAGTAAAATTCTGCTGACAAGTTCCCTTTAATATTTATGGAACTAAACTATTTAAAAAGTAAGTTTTTATAATGAAATTCAGCAGCCATTTCATAATGAGTGATTTGGTGTTGTACTGTATAGCTCTCATCAGTCATAAATCATAAATCATCCCCTAATAAATATTAAACATGTAGTAATTACTCTGCTCCTATTATATGCAAACAAGCATTATGCAGACAGGTAAATTAGACGCCCACAATGCTCAGAAGCGCTATTAATTTCTACAATTAAATGGCAAGACAAGGACACAGGTGTAAAATAAAAAGGAAATCTTTACTATGCAAAAATGACAAAACAATATAACAACACAAACTAAGAGTTGTATCATGTATAAAAGTTTCTACTAAATTTCTACTATTTTTTTTAAAGACTTGAACATCTATAGTACTTTCCTATCATAGGATATAATGGTACATCTTTTTTTTAATGTAGGTGTATGAAATGGGGTCAAGAAAGCGATCCACTCCATGCTTGGCAGTAGACGGTGGTGTTCTAATTTTTGTTGGATTTAATGAAAATTAACACATTAGGGGCCAAATACTAACATACTAACATCTATGGAATGGAGAGGCGAGATAAAACAAAAAAAAAGTTTTATTCCACTCTGCAGCCACTATTACGTTGTGTGCCCAGTTCAACATGACAAACTTGGTGAAAGGTCCTCTTTAAAATGTATTTATCACTTAGCATCCCTATGTACTTAAATAGTAATAATCATTTTTTTTTTTTTTCATAAATCATTAGTATATGCGAAAATAAGAAACTTTTTAATATATGTTATTAGATAAATCTGTTTCTTCCTCCCCCTAGACTGATCTCAAAATTCTGAGTTCATGGGTAAAATCTGTCTTCAGTGATTACAGACTTTCCCGTTACTGAGATATGAGATGACAGTATTGTAACACTCTAAGGTCATGTTCACACGTTCAGTATTTAGTCAGTATTTTACATCAGTATTTGTAAGCCAAAATCAAAAGTGGGCGAAATGGTGACGTGTTTCTATTATAATTTTCCATTGATTGTTCCACTCCTGGTTTTTGCTTACAAATCCTGATGCAAAATACTGACCAAATACTGAACGTGTGAATGTGGCCTTACAGTTCTCCATAGAACTTTATGCGCACCAATTGTCATTTCAGGAGAACTTGAAGCAGAATGTCTGTGTCTAGCTTTTCCTTCTCTCTTCCTCCCCTCTCTATAAAATTTAATAGCACCAACTATCATCTCCTGTCTCAGTAATGTGATAATCTGTCTTTACTGAATACAGATTTTACCTATGAATTGAGTTAAAAAGATAAGTGCAGGAGAAGAAAGAAACACATTTCTCTGATATATTACAAAGTTCCTTATTTTCATGTGTACTAATGGGTTATTAAATAAAATTTAAATTATGGTCACTTTTTATCCCTTTCTTGCTAAAATACTTTCATTGTTTTTCTCCAGTTTTCTTTTAGCCTTCTTCCAAATTGGCTTTGATCACTTTTCATTAAAGGGAATCTGTCAGCAGGACTTTGCTTTGTAATCTTAAGACAGCAAGATGTAGAGGTTAAAATACTGAATTCCGCCATTTGTCACTTATCAGGCTGTGTGCTGTTGTTTACTTACAGTGAAGGTTTTATCACTAGGAGATTATCAATACTTGGTCTGATGTGCACTTGACTGTTAGTCTGACTCCGCCTCCTAATGTGATAAGCAGCTCACTGCCAATAGACAGTTTACTTAGAGAGCCTGATGTGGGCAGGTCAGCTTTTGAGCTGTGCTTCATGTTACTCTGATTGTATCCCAACTGCTGCACCCAGTAAAATAAGTGACACATCATTGGAATCAGGGTCTCTTTTCCTACATTATGCTGCTCTCAGATGAGGTAGCAAAAACCCGGTGACAGATTCACTTTAACGTTGCAGAGAGCTATTGCTCAATTCAACAGCATAATCATTACTGCGTAGTCCAATGGACATTTTGTTATGTGGACCATAAAAGTTACATTCTTCACATTTTCCTTCTTCATAAGACATTGTGTAGCAAGCTTACATCTTATCTCTTTAATTGATCAGCTTCCGTCTGCTTATCTGAAACATATTTATTTAATGTAATTATCTATTATTAACTAGACATACGCCATACTTTTATCTTTAAGTGTGTGAGAATATCAGCCCCTCGTGGCATTTACAGCACCTACTTCTCTTTTAATTAAAATATGCACTGCTTGTGAAACTCATGATGTATGTAGAATCTCTGAAGCGCAGACGTTAAGGATTTATAGATTGACCTTTTATATCATTTTTTTATTCCTTTTTTTAGTGCTGATAACGTGAAATATATATTTTTTTACCTAATTTAGTCTAAGCATAAATGTAATTTATATCTCCGAGAGGATTTTTAAAAATATGTTGGAAATTAAGTTGAGGAAATGTTGCTTGTCCACCTCATGGGTCCTAGTAGGAAGGAATAAAGCATCTATATTTTTTAATCTCTCGGTGTGCAACAAACCTAGGGCATCAATGCCCAGCTTGACAACAGAAAGTGAAGGTTCAGAATACTTAAGAGTTAAACAATTTACCTTATGGTTCATTTTAATGAAAGATAAGCAGTAGGTAGCTGGAGAGAGCACCATGACAAATTGTATATCTATACCTGTCAGCCTTGACCAAGGGGATTATCTGCTGCTGTAAAAGAGGTCAGGTGCAGATATCACCTCCGGTTTTGTCAGTACGAGTCAGCACATACACTTTGGCCAACACACTTGACCACCTGCAAAGATTACAAGTAACAGTTTCAGTAACGTTTTCCAGATAAGAGAACAGGATCACTATAAAAATAACATTTATTAACTTTTTTAGTTGATCCTGAAAAGCTAAACTTCCAAGACTTTTTTGTAAGTTTTATGGCAAATAAAACACGAAGTGTGTGCCAGCACAGGTTTTAATACTAGAGGATAGGACCATCTCCATTGGGGTACACATTGTCATGGTGGGATGGCTTTTATGCTTTTTTGATACTTAGTTTACTTAGTTTACTTAGTTTACTAAGCACCCTATATTATTTACATTTACTATTACAATTTACTTATATACAGTGGGGTATATGCACATTTTGTTTCTATCAAGGTTTTGTTTGTTAATTGGCAACAGTGTGAACGTGTTCTTATACGTTGCATGTGCAACGTGGCACAGGGCTTGTTTCTTCCATGTATCCGAGCGTTTATTGCTGTAGCATGGCGTTGGGCAGACCTTCTCGCTCCACATGGTTCTCTGGAGATGGGCATTGCGTGACATGGGCTGGCCTTTCCCGACATGGCACTCCCTTTTTTACTTAATGGGCCCAGATTTTGGGGCCAGATTTTAGGATCAGCCAGAATAGCTGGGTTGTCCTGACCATTCCCATATCTCCACTCTGGGGTTTGACTGGGCTATCTGAAGCACCTCAGCTGCCTCAGAAAATCTCTGTGTGTGGGAGGAGGGAAGGGCTTTCTTATGTTGTTTAGTCTCTACCAAAGACTAAAAGATGGACAATTATCAGAATGTGTGAGCCTACATGTGCCTATCTATGGACTGTTTTTCTTTTGTTTACTGTTTTGCTGAGAAAAGGCTGTTTTTGTTGTGAGCTGGTGCTGAATTTCTGAACTTTAATAAACTGCTAATTTCTTTGACATAAAAACTTTGTGCCTGAGCATACTGAAGCATCTACCAGAGAGTGGCCCCCTTACAATATGTACATGTGTAAGGGGGTGCTACAATGTATATATGTATATCTTCATGCCCTTTCCCCTTTAACCCCTTAGTGATAGAGACATTTTGCAGCTTAATGACAGGGCCAATTTTTTACAATTCTGACCACAGTAACTTTATGAGGTTATAACTCTGGAACGCTTTAACGAATCCAGCTGATTCTGAGACTGTTTTTTCGGGACATATTGCACTTCATGTTAGTGGTAAAAAAAATGTTTACATGACTTGCGCTTATTTATGAAAAAAATGGAAATATGGCGAAAA
>VIAB01011898.1:3072-23476 GCA_009801035.1 Oophaga pumilio
GCTGCGTCACAAAACTAGAGATCGCTGTGTGAGACGGGGGCTTATGGTATCTGTTCTTTTGAGGAGATAACCTTCACCTCACATTGAACTAGATGTGTCAAGATAATGTTTTGCTGCAAAATTCGTAGGGTTTAAAAAATATATCCTTAATTGTGTGGAGTAAAAAAAATCTTTATTCCCATTCACAAATGAACTTTGTGTTGGATTGTCTTTCCCCAGCATTAAAGCGGACCCAACAGCTGATACATGCTGCTCATTCTACGGGCAGCATGTATCAGACACTGGCTGCATAATACAGAAACATACATGGAACTCTAAAACCCTGAAAAAACATACTTTGAAAGTAGCTGTGGGCCACGCTGCTTGGGAAACTAGCTGAACAAGTGGGACCCTGGCGGCTTCTCCCTGCACAATCCACTTGAGTGACATGTCTCTGCTTGTATGTGTGTATAGGAGGAAACCTGTCATTCCAGGGGAGCGGGTGGGGAGAAGCCTCCAGGGTACCACCTGTATGACTAGCCTCCCTTTTAGCTTGGTCCCTGGCAACTTTTAAAATAGGTTTTTCAATTCAAACATACCTGGCTGAGATCATACAGCTGCCCATGTATGTAACATCTTTTCTACCATCTCAATAGAATATCTGTTTTTGTCCCTCCTCACCAATCTGTAATAAACTTTTTCCTATTCCGCATTCCCAACAGATCATCAGCACAGTTTCTACTGACCCGGGATAACCCAACAAGGAGAATTTCCTTTTTAAAATGCTTTGGGTGACAGAACAGTTATACGGACTAATGTTTATGAAACAAAATGCTGGTAACTTTCCAGATGTCACTTCTCACTTGATGTAAAAATCAATTAGCACCACCTCTGACTGCTTTCCTTCTTAAGAAAATGGTAACTTCAGATTGTAATATTTTAGATATGTTATGAAGTTAGGTATGGCCACCACATTAACACCCTATATAATTGATAAAACAGTCATACTAGAACAGAGAATGTCAAAAATCACAAGTAGGTAAAAAAATATTTATTTTTCCCTACTATGCAAGTACTTGCAAAAGACAGGGATAATTTAGATCCAATTTTTTTAAATAGTACTCATTACCAAGCAAGAAAAAAAGCGTGATAACAAATAATCAACTGCAAAAGTAGGTATTAATTTTACTCACTATGCAGTACCTTCATATTCCACAGCACTTTACAGACATTACTGTACTCATTGGTTCTAACAGTCTGAATTCCCTATCACCCTGTCTTTGGAGTGTGGGAGGAAACCGGAGAATCAAAAGGAAACCTGAAAAAGGGAGAACATACAATCTCCTTGCAAATGTTGTCCTTGATGGGATTTGAAACCAGCACCCCAGTGCTGCAAAGAAGCAGTGCTAACCACTGAGCCACTGGGCATCCCGATACTAAGTACTTATACTCTACTAAATAGGTGCTATGTTCATCCAGCAGCTAAGCCAAAGCCTTACTATAGAAGATAACTGCAAAAAGCCAGGTTATATCATTATCTAAATATAACTTGGCAATTGTTAACTACATTATCATCTTTAGTAAACCACAGAAACCTAGACGTGTCCTTCACCAGTGGTGGAGTAAACTGTCCACCAAGCAACTGGCATTCTCATTTAGGGAACTAAGGGCCACCACTATTGGGAACATCGGATGGGGAAATTTACATTTCTGCAACTTTGCTGGAAGTGGAAAACTAGTGTGACAAGGGAAACGGGAATCATATAATCAAAATGTCTAACTTATGATAGTAGTACCAATTACAGTCGTATCTTAAACTGGAGAAATAGAAAACATGGGGGAAGTAATACAAAAATAGTAAATTCTTTATTCAAAATATCAATATAAACATATACACTGCCCAAAAAAATAAAGGGAACACTCAAATAACACATCCTAGATCTAAATTAATGAAATATTCTCATTGAATACTTTGTTCTATACAAAGTTGAATGTGTTGACAACAAAAGGACACAAAATTCATCAATGGAAATCAAATTTATTAATCAATGAAGGCCTGGATTTGGAGTCACACACAAAATTAAAGTGGAATGTAGTGTCCTTAAAACAAGTCAAAATGATGCTCAGTAGTGTGTGTGGCCTCCACATGCCTGTATGACCTCCCTAAAACGTCTGGCCATGCTCCTGATGACGCGGCTGATGGTCTCCTGAGGGATCTCCTCCCAGACCTGGACTAAAGCATCCGCCAACTCCTGGACAGTTTGTGGTGCAACGTAACATTGGTGGATGGAGCAAGGCATGAGGTCCCAGATGTGCTCAATTGGATTCAGGTCTGGGGAATGGGCGGGCAAGTCCATAGCTTCAATGCCTTCCTCTTGCAAGAACTGCTGACACACTCCAGCCACATGAGGTCTGGCATTGTACTGCATTAGGAGGAATCCATTGCCAACCGTACCAGCATATGGTCTCACAAGGGATCTCATCTCGGTACCTAATGGCAGTCAGGCTACCTCTGGCGAGCACATGGAGGTCTATGCGGCCCTCCAAAGAAATTCCACCGCACACCATTACTGACCCCCTGCCAATCCGGTCATGCTGAAGGATGTTTCAGGCAGCAGAGCGCTCTCCACGGCATCTCAAGACTCTGTCATGTTTAGCACATGTGCTCAGTGTGAACCTGCTTTCATCTGTGAAGAGCACAGGGCGCCAGTGGCAAATTTGCCAATCCTGGTGTTCTGTGGCAAGTGCCAAGCGTCCTGTATCGTGTTGGACTGTGAGCACAACACCCATCTGTGGACGTCGGGCACTCAGACCATCCTAATGGAGTCGGTTTCTAACCGTTTGTGCAGACACATGCACATTTGTGGCCTGCTGGAGGTCATTTTGCAGGGCTCTGGCAGTGCTCCTTCTGTTCCTCCTTGCACAAAGGCAAAGGTAGCGGTCCTGCTGCTGGGTTGTTGCACTCCTACGGCCCCCTCTATGTCTCCTGGTGTACTGGCCTGTCTCCTGGTAGCGCCTCCAGCCTCTGGACACTGCGCTGACAGACACAGCAAACCTTCTTGCCACAGCTCGCATTGATGTGCCATCCTGGATGGGCTGCACTACCTGAGACACTTGTGTGGGTTGTAGAGTCCGTCTCATGCTACCACGAGTGTGAAAGCACAACCAACTTTCAAAGGTGACCAAAACATCAGCCAGAAAGCATTGGTACTGAGATGTGGTCTGTGGTCCCCACCTGCAGAACCACTCCTTTATTGAGTGTGTCTTGATAATTGCCAATAATTTCCATCTGTTGTCTATTCCATTTGCACAACAGCATGTGAAATTGATTGTCAATCAGTGTTGCTTCCTAAGTGGACAGTTTGATTTCACAGAAATTTGATTTACCTGGAGTTATGTTCTGTTATTTAAGTGTTCCCTTTGTTTTTTTGAGCAGTGTAGTAAGGGGTCTGTTTAAAAGAACAAGACAAAAATACTATTGGCTCCCCAAAGAAAATGTACTTTTACTTTTCTTTTTGCTAATGATCATTTTCCACTCCTCTGCTGATCAATTCTACCAACACTTCAAACGGCTATAAATAGGCTGTAAAATAAAACATGCCATAAACAAATATTCTATAAACTACCAAATTTCCTTAAAAGAGCACTAAAGGCCAGTTAGAGCACAGAGATATCCAGAGGCTAGTAGTGAAAACTAGCACTCAAATTGAAGGTAGGTGATAAATTACACAATTTGTCAGAATAACAAAATCATTCCTTAAAGTGGACCCATCATCATATGTCATTTTATAAGCGTAATAGAATATTACAAAGAACTGATATACCTGATATACCCACATTGAAAGTCCACATCAGAATGACTGAATAATCCTCAAATTATTTTTGTGAGTCCAAGTAAAACTGAACTAAAAAAAATACAAATTTTAATGCTAGGATCCCGGTCATACGCCTCTCGCACAGCCAAACCAGATCTCATACTTTGCACTGACGAGGGGTAATACCCCTCGTCACAAGGCTCGTTAAAGGGTCGATATTGACTCCTAGGATTGCTAATTCCAATAGGTGGCACTAGAAGTCAAGTCCTATTCCTCTCTGATGAGAAAATTTGCATATTTACCAGAGGAGCTTTGCGGCTTAAAAGTCTCCTCATCTTGGCATGCTTGACATGTCAATCTCCACAAGGAGAAACGATACCCCTTGAAAACTAGACAAGGAAACTTTCACAAAGAATGATACAGGTACTGTGACCTGGATTTTCAAAGTAGGTAGGGCTGTCTTATCAGATCTAAGAGATCTATACAAAGTTCTCCGAATACTGAGCTCTGTATAAACCCACCAAACCTTTCTGTGTACACTGTTCATAGGCAGAAAGTTGACAATCGGTGGTGGGGGCGGGGTTATAGAAAGCTCATGAATTTGGAAGACTACCTGGCAACAGGTTTACTAGTCCTCTAGTGATAATCTCCTGCTGATAAAACAGTGGTTTTATCAAAGCTACAGCAAACAGCCCAGTAGGTGACACCACTGATATCAGGATCTCTCAGATTAGATAGCAAAAACCTGGTGACAGATTTAATTTAAGTGGCTTTAGTCTGCAACACTGTGAAAGCATGGCACTGCTGAATAATGACTACATGAAGGATTGTGCACTCACAGGTCAGGAACCTGGATGGGAGAGACAGATCTGATCCAAATTATTTTTTTACCATGTCTGCCTTCTTGACAGGCAGTGCTCAGAAAATGCTGTGTACATATGTAGCCAAAAGCAGCAATTCAGTCTCAATAGGTCTCAGACAGTTCTCTTTAATCCTGGAGAGAACATGAACTGTTGAATGTGAGAGCTGGTTTATCTAACTAAAGTGCACCCAGGACAGCCATCATTGTGACAGTCTCAGTTAGAGAAAAAAAGTTATTGTAAAAATGAATACATAAATAAATTATAACCCTCCCAAATTAGTTTTTTTTTACCTTCTGGGAAGATAATTTAAAATGCTCCAAAAAAAAAGAAAAAGAAAAAATTAAACTAATAATAATAATAATGCTTAATAAATTATTTTACAAACCCTATTCATGTCTTAGCTCCAACACATTTTCACTAAAAAGGAATTGTTACACATGAAGAGATCCTACTAGACACATATAAGTTCTATTTTAAGGTTCTTTTTTGTAATTTAATTAAAAACCTGAAGCTCTGTCACACTCTGAAAAAACTATAATTATATCAATATTAAATGCTATGTGAGGAAAGAGAAAAAGCCTTAACTGTCATGAAAAAAATATTAAAAAAGTTTTAAATCATAACATCCATTTTAACATACAAGATGAAAATGCTTCATCATTAAAGTTGTTGAAGCATGCGATATTTAGGTCTTATCATTGAAGAGGTTGTCCGGTCCAAATCGATAAGTCTGCAGTCACTCTATGTGACTGCAGACTTATGAATTCCCCCAGAGCATGAACTGTGCCGGTTTCTGAGCCGGCACTGGAGGGTATGAGTTATACATACTCCCGGCCAGACACCTGCTCAGAGTGAGCCTGCGCGATTATCACACTGTACATGTATGACGGTTTGCTGGAACACACCTCCCACAGTGTCGTACATGTACATCGGATGTCATGAAGGATTTAAAGAAGCACTCCTGTTTTTTATTATTCTCTAAACCTGTATAAATGCTAGTGTAGTGTAGTGCAAAGGTGTCAATATACTAACCGATTGACGTCATAAGGGTCTCATGATTCCAAATTTGTGGATCAAACTGAGCTTTTTGACCCTGATTCACGAAGATCGGCATTTTTTAAGCTAGTTTTAATTAAAGTCATGCAAAAATAAGATGTGCTGAACCCCTTAGTGGCGTGCGCCTCTGTGGAGTAACATTTCTGGTGTATTTTACCACTTTCAGTGAACTGGACTGTTGGGCATTCTGTGAGATGGTTTTTGTGTGTGTGAAGTCCCTTTTACAGTGTAAGTCTATGGAGACTTGTTCAGACGCTCCATAGGCTTAAATGATAAAAGACACTTCTTCATCATACATGTGAGCCGGCAAATTGGAAGAGTGGTCACGTGGCTGAGAAGAGAACAAGAGTGGCGCTGGATACCGGAGGTTTTTCACAGTTGACTGTAGGTCTTACACTAGAGATGCACACTTCTTGATCTTTATAAACAGACTTTTCAGCAGTCTCTTTATAGACAAGATTACATTGAAATGTGGCACTATTATATATGGTAGAGAACACAGAATCCACCATATTCTATAGTAAGATGTCACCGCTCATCGGCTCCCTCTCCTTTCACAATTACATTTGCCCTTATGAAAGCATGCTCAGATTAGAAGTTCAGAAGGCTTCTATTCAAAGGATGGGTCTGAGGCAGTCTATGTCATATGCCCAACAGGAAGTAGCAAGAGTTTTTTTACAATATTAATCGTGATTTGAAAAATAAAAAAAACTGTTTCAATTTAAAAAAAATACATTTAACCTGAAAATGTGATTTAAACAATAGGTAGATATCTGATGACATGTTTCCTTTAACCCCTTAAGAAGCAAGCCATTTTTTAAGTTAATAACCTGACCTTAATTTTGAAATCTGACCACTGTCAAATTATGAGGTTATAACTCTGTAATGTTTCAATGCACTGATTCTGTGACTGTTTATTCGTGACATATTGTACTTTATGATAATGGTAAAATTTCTTCGATATGACTTGCGTTTTTTGTAAAAAAAAAATGTAAATTTGGCAAGAATTTTGAAAATTTCACAATTTTCAAACTTTTAATTTTTATGCCCCCTAATCAGAGTTATGTCACACAAAATAGCTAATAAATAATATTTACCACATGTCTACTTTACATCAGCACAATTTTGGAAATATAATTTTTTTTGTTAGGAAGTTATAAGGGTTACATTTGATTTCTAATTTTTCCAACAAAATTTACAAAACCATTTTTTTAGGGACCATATCACATTTGAAGTGACTTTGGGGGCCTATATGACAGATAATACCCAAAAGTGACACAATTGTAAAAACTGCACCCCTTAGGCTGTTCAACACCACATTCAAGAAGTTATAAACCTTTCAGGTGATTTGCAGGAACTGAAGCAATGTGGAAGGAAAAAAATGAACATTTAACTTTTATTCATAAAAATTTTACTTCTGACCCAAGTTTTTTATTTTCTCAAGGGTATCAGGAGAAAATGAACCACAATATTTGTTGTGAAATTTCTCTTGAGTATGTGGATACCTACTGGAATTGAGAGCTGATGCCATGTCGCGTTTGAAGAGCCCCCGATGTGTCTAAACAATGGAAATTCCCCACAAGTGGCCTCATTTTGGAAACTAGACCCCTCCAGGTACTTATCTAAATGTTTGGTGAGCACCTTGAACCCACATGTGCTTCACATAAGTTTATAATGTAGAGCCATGAAAATTAAAAATCAAATTTTTTCCACAAAAATAATCTTTTAGCCCCAATTTTTTTATTTTAACAAAGGTAGCAAGAGAAAAAAGACCCCAAAAATTGTTGTGCAATTTCTTCTGAGTATGCAGATGTGTGGAGGAAGACCAAAGCGCAGATTTTCCTAGAATAGTTTGCAGACTCCATATACAGACCCCCTAAGTGCTAGAGAGCAGAATCCCCCCTCCAGTGACACCATTTTGGAAATTATACCCCTGCCAAACATGTGAATGTTAAAGGTGGTTTATGCACACTGGGGCTCAGAAGGGAGGGGGCATTTGGATTTGGGAGCGCAGAATTCACTGAATTTCTTTTTGGGGGGCAAGCAGCCATTTTGCTTTTCCAAACGCTTTGTACTACCAGTAATGTGAAGATAACTCACTCATTGGATGGTTATCCATTCGCACTTAGGGGTACAGAGTCTATCAGTGGTGCATACAGGTTTATTTATTCCACACATTGGTGTATTTGAGTTAATATATTGTTACACCATATTATACTGTACTTCTGTTGTTTTTTGACTACCAGTAATGTGGACGCTCCGTATATTTCCATTAACAGATGACGGGCCTGAGTGAGGATTTGCTTGTTTTGTGTATTGAGTTGAAGCTTTTATATGGAACATTTTACTTAATGTTTGGGATAACATTTATCAGGCGCTCTACGCTGAGCACTTACTTTGGGTTTTACATCTAAATCTCTGAGTGACATGATTTAGATGAAATCCCTGAGGGATCCATTCACTATAATGAGGCAGCAGGCTCCATCTGGTCTCTGTTCAGTGTCGTCCTACCTTTCAGAGGTGCACAAAACTATGGTGGACCGAGTTTCTATGCACTCTTAAAAAAAACGGACAAGGCCGGATCACAGGCCAGACAGCATCCACAGTGCCTTCATCTGCCTCATTATAGGGAATTTTCAACTGGGAATTTCGTCTGAATCATGTATTTCAGAGATTTACATGGAAATCCCGGTGTAAGCGCTCAGTGTAGAGTGCAGGATAAATATGTGCCAAGCCTTGCTGTGATCTTTGTGAGGCAGAATGAACAAATCCAAGGCAGGTGAAGAATTGTTTTATTTTTTACACCGTTCCTCATGCGTTATAAGTGATTATGCAACTTAATTCTTCGTGTTTGTGCAATTACCATTATACCAGATTTATACTAGGTTTTTATGTTTGGCTGCTGTCACACACTAAAAGACGCTTTTTTTGCAAGAAGTTTTTGCATTGCCATATTTTGAAAGCTATAATTTTTCCATATTTCGGTTGACATAGTCATATGAGGGCTTGTTTTTTGCAGAATGAGTTGATGCATTTATTGGTACCATTTGCAGTCACATTATGTTTTTTGATCGCTTTCTATTTAGATTTTTGTGGAGGCAGGATGAACAAAAAACAGCAGTTCAGGAATTGCTACTTTTTTCTCCACGTTCTGTGTATGGTAAAATTGATAAGGCAGCTTTATTCTTTGGGGCAGTACGATTACAGTGATGCCCCATTTATATTGTTTATGTATTGGCACTTTTACACAACAAAACTTTTGCAGAAAAAAATAGTTATTTTTGCATCACTTTATTCTGAGAGCTATAACTTTATTATTTTTCTGCTAATGGAGATGTAATGCGGCAAGTTTTTTGCAGGACAAGATGGCAATTTTAGTGATACCATTGTTATTTACATTCGTCTTTTTTATCACGTTTTATCCCACTTTTTCCAAGCGGTATGATGATAAAGCATAGTTTGCTACTTTTTTGTGTTTTTTTTACAGCGCCCACTGAAGGGGTTAACTAGTGTGACACTGTTATACAGTAGATCAGGTTGTTCTTCGCGATACAAAACATGTATACTTTTTTGTTTATTTAGTTTTTTTACATAAAAATGTGTATTTATTAGCGTAATATTTTTTACTATTTCGAAACTTTTTTTTACATATTTTTAAATTTTTTTACTTTTTTTTAACTATTTTACTTAGTCCACCCATAGGACTTTCACTTTTTTACTTTGATTGCAGGCATAATGCATTGCAATGTGCCAGCATTGCAGTGCATTATGCCTATACTGAAAGCTTCTTACTCCAAGCTGTGAGCATGGTCTCAGAAGCTTTCTGTAGCTTGGTGCCCCGGTGGGAGTCATCATGACAACCACGGGTGACCATGGCAATGGTCTACAACCACAATTATGTCGTGGATTTGCTGATCTGAAGGCAGAGGGAGATCCCGTTCGTCTGCCTCCCTCCTGAATGTTGCTATCGCACTTGCAGCATTTAGGGGGTTAACAGCCAGGGGCTGCGTTGACACCACTCCTGACTGTGCAGACGCTCGGCTACTGGAAGAGGTGAGCTGCTGCACTGATAATTCAGCATCTCCTGCGCGATCATGCTGTGATCGGTCAGCCAGATTGACTGACCGATCATAGCGATCTGCATGCGGAGACCGACAGCATGCCTCTTCCCATGCCTCTCAGCTGTCTGTGACAGCTGTCGGCACTGAACTGTCACTGCGTGTTTGACGGACATAGCTCGACCTAGTGTGGGAACTGACACCCGGCTATGTCCATCATTGGACGTTAAGGTATTAAATGAGATTACTTACAAAGTAAAAAAAATATATTAATATATTAGTAACAATACAGTAGCTTTAAAGTGAACCTGTCAGCAGGGTTGTGCACAGTAACCTACACACAATGTCAGGTCGGCACTGCTATACTGATTAAAATGTTATATAAGAAAAGAAAAATAGGAACACAGTTCCAGCCAGCTCACCAACTAGGAGGATGCACGGAGGGAAATCCAGACCATGGACTTGAGACTTGGCAGACGAGGAAAAACGGGACTCCAGCTTCCATAAAATGAATGAAACTTTATTCGTGTAAACAGCTGTGACAAAGACCGCATCTAGGTCGAAACGCGTCGCTATTGCCCGTGCTATGTAGTGCACTCCTATCTTGAACCAGGAGGTTTTATGTGTAATTTACACGAATAAAGTTTCATTCATTTTATGGAAGCTGGAGTCCCGTTTTTCCTCGTCTGATTAAAATGTTACCTGGGGTGATGAAATCCGTCTTGTGGTTGTTTAATCTTTACTCGCAGTTTTCGGTTTATGAGATTTTCGTGCTCCGGAGTGTCCTGGCCTGTGAGGGAGGTCTCAATATGGTGCTCTGCTTGCATACGCATGTTTATGGGCTTTTGAAAGGTCAATGGTCCTTCAGTGACCTGCCTCCTATTTTACATAATGCATATCATATTGTGTGGGAAAAAAAATTAACATTCATCACGCAGTCATGATTCACTGAATATTATGCCTATATGCATTTATTATTTATCATTTATCAAAATGACACTGGTGGCCACGCCTGCGCAGCAGCAACTATTGCGTTCCGAAAGATGCTACTGCACAGGCGACTCTGCCTGCGCCATTTTGCTAGAGGTAAAAAGTTTTGGCTCCATCAAGATGGCGCCTGCAAAGTAGCATCTATAGACGATAGATGCTACTGTGCAGGTGCTGCTAGCACCATCTTTTTTTCTCCTCTAGCAAATTGGCACCAACTGAGGCGCCTGTGCAGCAGCATCTATCAGAACGTGATAGATGCTGCTGTGCAGGTGCGGCCACCGGTGCCATTTTGATGAAAATATTTAATTTTTTTATCCCCGCAATACTATATGACTAAATAATAAATGCATATATGCATGTTATACATTGCATCATGCTACAGCGCAGGCACCACCACCAGCACCTGCATACTGAATGTTAATTTTTTTTTCCACACAATATTATATGCAGTATGTAAAATAGGGGGCAGGTCACCGAGGGATCAATGACCTATCATAAGCCCGTAAAGATGAATATGTAAGCAGAGCACCACATAAAGCCCCCCCACAGGTAACCCAGAAGCATGAGAATCTAACTGAAAACTACAAATAAAGATTACACAACCACAAAACGGATTTCATCACCTCAAGGTATCATTTTAATCAGTATAACAGCACCAACCTGACACTGTCTGTAGGTTACTGAGCACAAGCCAGCTGACAGATTTGCTTTAAGTGACTTTTATTGGTTGATATTGAGTATTGGATGAAATTTTTATATTTGTGTGAATAGAAATTTACTCTCAAACTGATGTATACATGTAGGAAATATTTTATCCCTAAAATGTTAGGTCATCGCAGCCTGAAAGCATGATTGACAAATAGCTATGTGTATAAGTTCTTTAAAAGAAGTTCTGCATATCAAAGACAAAAGTAAAAACTAAGTATGATAATCAGGGCCATAGAGGTAAACAATGAGGTCTCCTACTGAATGACTGCAGGCAGAGATCTTGAAATTTGTAATTAATAATTTAAAGGATATTATTGAAGAATTCTACAAGTTTTAATTAAACTCTGTTCAAGCTGGAGCTGGAATTCTCCTTTACCTAATTATATAGCCATGCAAAATTGTTGCTTTAATACAAAAATCTTGTGACACCTGTCAACAGATTGTGTGTGGTGTTTCAGACTAATTATTTTCAATGGAGCTGAGCCGCAATATCATACACAGCCCCTAGATAGGTGGCGCTGTTTCTCGATGAAAAAGCTGGTATGTTTTTTGTATCCTGGAAAATTGTTTTAAGGAGTTTGAAAGACAGTAATTAAACATCTAATGGATATTCTACCAGAGCTTAATTTATTCATTAAGTATAATAAATAGTATTCTAAAAAAAATCACACCAATAGTTTGGCTAGATATAATATAAAAATTTCTTAAAGGGAAAATCCTATCCAATAAAATTAATGAACTTTAGGATTTGTGGATTTAAACTTAAATTCATTGATTGGGAGCAACTTTCTGGAGATCTCTGAGCTAAATCCAAAAAAGGTACTTTGTACTGACACAAAACTATTCTAGTAATTGTTGGAGATCTCAGCTTAAAGGGATTCTGCATGAACATTTTACTAACTCATCTAAGAGCAGTATAATGTAGGGGCAGAGACCCCGATTTAAACAATATATCACTTACTGGGTTGCTTGCTGTAGTTTGATTATCACTGAGAGGACTAGCAAACCTGCAGAAATGTAGTCTTTGAAATTAAAAGTCTCTGCCTATCCCTCCCACCCACCACTGACTGACAATTTTCTATGTAAATTGTAGACAGAAAGCTGTCAATGAACCCCATTGTGCATATGGATGTAACCGTACTTACTGTGCTGGGGTGATCGTGTGATGATGGGGATCAGGAGCTGAGTTCACTCCACACGGGGCAGATGCTGGCCACCTTAAATAGCCGGCATCTGTCTCTAAAAGCCATGAAGACTGAGAGCAGCATTGAAATTGCATCACTACCAGTGCACGCACATAATGGTTCCCATCACCCCTCATGATGCGATCAAGGCACAGTAATGCATTACCATGGAAGCCAGGGGCTTGCTGAAGGCTCCTTTCATTGCCATCTTGGTACTCCTCTGAAGCTCAGCTATGTTTAACTTCAAAAGAGACCAAGATTTATACTATATATTGCTCTACTGGTGTACAGTATCGAACAGTCACAGGTGCAAGTCCCCACAAAGCTAATAAACAAAGTAAAAAGTAAAAAAAAGTTTGAAATATATAAAAATGTTTTTAAAAAAATATTAAATCGATTATGATGTTTTTTGCTCCAAATTCTTTGAAATAGCGCACACGATGCATGAGGTTGTCATAAAATTTAAAAAAAATCCCTTTATTTCAGCATTTAACCAGTTTTTAAAACTATTTAGTAACAAAAGTCACAAGTCTTTTAAAAAGTTGCAAAAATGCACTAAATTGAAAGTGCAGCTGGAAGCCTTACTCCAGATAGGAACTGGAATGAGATGCGCCAAAAAAAGGGACATTTGGAAAAAGTCTCATTTTATTAATCTGTCTAATACATCTAGTATGTATTGTCAAGTTGTCAAGGAAGAATAAAAAAAGACTTAAAAAAGAAAGACAATTTAGAAAGTGGTACAAAGCATATGTAAAATAAAAAGGAATTACTAAAGCCACTAGCAGCAAATTATTCCAGAAAAGTGGATCATCAAAAATGATGAATCGGGGTCAAAGAGTTTAAAAAAAAATAAAAGCGAAAATAGACACATCTGGTATTGCCATGTCTGTAAAAGTCTGAGCAAACAAAATTTTAAATAAAGTCGGTTGGTAAATGCAATGAAGAGAAAACAACTTGAAACTCCAGAAATACATTGTTAAGTCATCACACTTTCTTATACAGTAAAAAGTGATCAAAACATCTTACGGACCCCAAAATCCCAGCTCTCACACAGCTCCATCCATGGAAAATTATAAGTGTTACTGATCTCGGAAAATGCCAACATAAACCAAATGCTTTTTTTTACAAACATCAGATTTTTTTGCACCACTTAAATAATAGCAAAATCAATGCAGGTTGGTATAGTGTAATCATAGTGACCTGGAGAATCATGTTTATACCATGAAATGAACGCCATTAACACAAATCACAATGGCATAATTTTTCACCATTTCATCCCACTTGGAATTTATTTTTCCCATTTTTCAGTACACTTTTATTGTAAAATGAATGATGTCATTAAAAACTACAACTCATCATGCAAAAAAAAGACTTCATAATGCTGCCGAGGGAAAAATTAAAAAAATGAAGGCTCTTGGAAGTAGAGGGGGAAAAGTGAAAGGGCAAGAACAAACAATTATCCTGTCCTGAAGTGGTTAATGTTGTAGGCCAGGATATATAGAGCTATCATTGAGAGAACTAGTCGATAAAACAAAATGCATCAAAACTACAGAAAGTAGTAAATTACACATTGCAGGGTCTATGCTCCTAAATGGTTCTACTCTCAGATGGGACAGCGAAGACCTGTTGACTAATTCCCTTTAAAAACCTGAAAATGCATAAAATTGAACATTTGCTTCAATATTTAGGAGATCTGCTCCTTTCACCATCAGGAAAGGAAAAAAAATACCTAAAAAGATATGAATTACTAAACCAAGAATAAATCTTCCAAATACAGAAGATGAGAGAAAATGCCAGTATAAATGGAGCATTATTCTAATTCAGAAGAGTGATAAGTGAACACAAGACTTTTGTAGTTGCCGCTTATCTTCAGGAGAAAAAACACATGAGGGGAAATACTGGTACCCTGTCTGGCAGTCTCTACTGATACTAGGGGAATGCTGCTCAAGTGTGTGAGATTCACTAATGAAAACCTTACGTTTATGGCCACTTTACATCTACAGAGTTGTCCAAGACTAAGTTCCCACAATGAGCTCTCGGTGAGTTTTTGATGCACCATTTCCGCATCCATTACGTAATATAGGTTACTTGCAATTTTTCAACAAATTTGCAGCGTAAAAAAACTCACCAAAAACTAATCATGGGAACGTAGCCTTGATAGATAATAAAGCTGTTCACAAACAAAAAAAATGAAGGGAGAAGTTCATATCTGCGACATCTACAACCGCAACATAATCTCATTTCTCAAGAACTGAATTTCCTTTAATGGATATATTGATTTTGCTTTGTCTAAACAATAAAATGTTGATACGTTATGTCACAAATTGAAAAATCCAGGCCGTAAACTGCTAATAAGGAGTACCAGTCACAATGCAGAAATTCTAATTGAAGTCACTTGCACAGAGCACAATGAAGACTTTATTTTGAAGCCAAAATAGAATATAAGCAGGTTCCAGAAAAAGAAAGAATTGAGAAACATAGAATGGTAACTTTCCTCTGGACCCCAAGACAATCAAAGACTTAACTGTTCCCTTTCTTTCAATATAGTCATTTAAAATGCAGGCATAAAAGTCTAACCATGTGAAGAAATGATTCCTATTTCAGCACCCATCTAGATGGACAGCGTGCTGCAATAGCTCAACCTGAACAGCAGAAGATTACTATCTGGAAGACAATTCTCACTGGGACAGACTAACAATTTGGATAGAATTAAATGTGTATGAGAAGAACAGAACCATTACATCCCAATGTCACAAAGCAATATGTGCAATATCTGTAGAGATGCAGAGTGGGAAGCAATACTGGCTATGGTGGAATACAGAGAATAAATATAGTATAGGGAGTCTGTACTTACAATTCTTCATTGTCTAGCATAAAATGATCAATTCACATGTAGAAGCAATCAGTACCAATGGGGACAATGGCCTGACCACAAACACGACCAACAAAGCAGTCATTTATACATGGTCCAACAAAAATGTGCTAGGACTGCAAATGAGAGTAATTTATTTCTTATTTTATAATGTCACCCAATGCTATATACTGTATGGAGCCCTGTCCTATTACAGCCTCATACAACAGCCATCTATAAGGACAGTCCCTATAAGTTTGGGATCTACCAAATGCCCTGTACACAGCTTTCTGTGTTTTATAGTCCAGACTCATTGAAACATTTGTCTGCACTGACTGCTCATCTCACCCACACAGATGGAAATATACCAACTTTAGCTGTGACTCGCATTAAAGTGTGCTGTGCATATAAAATAGGATTTGATTATTGTTAGTACTCTTTTTAAATAATATAATTTTTCATATATTTTTATTTAGATTTAAAATGTACATATGAAATGTATTCTTGTGATGTTTGATACCATTATCATGAATATTACCATTATTATTATTATTATTATTATTTACTGCTACAATACTTCCAGGACAACATTAAGGGGAAAATAGGTGACACACATTAAATATTTCTTATTATTATATTATATATTAAAGTAATCTGCATTATATTTAAAGATTTACATGACAACCTCTGGGTGAAATCTAAAGCAAAGTATGTCAAATCTTCAGTGCAAGAGTAGCATTTAAAGTAAGCAAACAAAAAAAGCCACAGGAAATATTTGGTGTGAATATTGACCACTGGAGGAATAACTGGACACAGACTATGATGGGTACATGCACCTGCTCTCATGTCATATGCTTCTATGGGTCTAAGATCCAAGAGATCGGTTCCAACAATGATAAAGACATCTCGTTGACCAGACACATGTCCACAAACTAAAATACAATTCTCCAAACGTCTGCACTGGAGGACCATCACCCCAAATCACAGTACTCATCATAGGCACAGGTAGGTCCATTCCTCCTGACAAGTCTGTGCCATCTGCCTCTGCAGAGGTGGCTTCCAAGGTCTAAATGCATAGAGGAATAGCCGGATACACTATCCTTGACATTTACTCTCCTTATCAGATGCTGAATACTACCCCATTCATCATAGCTAGAATAGTAATGTGCCAATTATAATCACCCCTAGTAATCCTGGTACCTAATCTGTAAATCTAGATGCCATCATGAATGAACTGAAGTGGCACTACAGCCGTGTCCATAAAGAGGGTCACTAAATGCTATGGTCTATACATAGACATGCACCTGACATTGAAGACAGCACAAGAAGGCTGACATGGGCTTACCATTGAGGAAAGGTGCAGCAAGATGCCTCTGTCTACATGTTCTGCATGGCATCAATGGGCTCTCAGCTCCCAGAGGTCGGCGCTGCTTCCATCTCTCCCTCATCCAGAATCCAAGAGGCTGCAGCCAGGACTGAACCTACCAGATTTATGGTGCCATAACAATTCGTGCAGGCACCGTCTGACTGTGAAAGCTGGGGGCTGGGTTAGACAGAGGGGAGGGCACCCCCTTTTTCCCGGGCTTAGTACGACGCATCATTGGTGGCAGTCGGAATGCAGGGAGGGGCCCCAGAGTTAATAAAATTGCATCTCTTTCTTGCCCTACCTCACCCGGCTTTAGCCCTGGTGACGTCCGGTGCTCTTATGTTGGTAGATAACTAATTTCTCATGTCACTCTTAAGGGACGAGATAGCTTAGCGTGGCTCTGCCTGGATCTCCCATCTCATCTCAGAGGACGGTGACAAAAAAAACCAGACCAGAAAACCTCAGACACTTGCTCAATGGAAGCCGCAAGCTGCGATTTCAGAGCTGCTGCTGCTTCTTCAGCTCCCTCTGCCTCTGCTGCTGTTGCATGCAGCCACTCTGTGCTGGCAGCCAGGCAGTCAAGTATGAATAATGTGCTCTTTGATCCAGGATGCAACACAATGTGTGCCTGAATCAGTGATAGCACAGTTACTGCAATACAAGCCCCTCACTACCATAATGCATCTAATAAAAGCTCTCTCCCTGCCACTACTGTGCATCCCACACATCTCAGCATTATTTGTCTGCAGTTTCAGCTATTACTGGTAGATAAATAAATAAAAAGCATGATCAAAAACACATAAAACCCCCATGGAACCTCCAACGAAGAGGACCAATTTTTTGATGAAGTAGGGGAAGACGAGCTTCATGTCATGCCTCAAAGGCACAATTTTACCTGTCCAAGATCCCTTAGCTAACAGGTAACCCCTAAACTTTAAATCTCAATCTCTGATTTGGTTTAGACATATAATCAACATTTCGGAGTCAGACAATGGGTGATATGACCACAATCACAAAAGATGCCATGGTTCATCACATTTAGATTCTGCTAGATACTACAAGCACAGCCCATCAATTGATCATAGCAAGAGGAAACAGAGAGCATTTGTAGAGGTCCCAACATGACAGGGCTCAGTCGTACTCTTCACCCTTTATGATATCTATTAATGACTCTGATTGCTCCATTAGATGACATTGCAAGCAAAAAATGGAATGTCAGGCAAAGGAAAGAGGAATGGGATGCTCAACCAGAGACAGAAGTTTGTTTTTTCAGGAGCTCACTGCCCCCACATGTCTACCAGATCTGACACTTGGTCCACTTACTCTTCAAGCTGCAATGTCTGATGAGTTATGTGCCAATTAGTGATGAGCGAGAAGAATTGTTGCGTGATCTCCGAGTATTTTGGCGCGCTCGGAGATTTCGGTTTCGTCGTCTCAGCTGCATGATTTGCGACTTGTAGACAGGCTTAATACATGAGGGAATTCCCTAGCAAGCAGGCATTCCACACATGTATTCAAGCTGTCTAACAGTCGCAAATCATGCAGCTGAGGTGACAAAAACGAAATCTCCGAGCACACCAAAATACTTGGAGATCACCCGAGCATGCTCGGGGAAACCCGAGCAACGAGTATGCTCGCTCATCACTAGTGCCAATGCATGGTCCGTTAACCAGATTAATTTTGAATGTGAGATTCTTACAGTTCTTAAAAATGTACTAGCTAAGCTGGACAAGTGAGCAATGTTTGTTGACTCCCCAGCTTGGTTTAGTACCCCAACTGAGACAGCGGTATAAGCACAAATGTTGGCAGGAATGCTTGTCAGGAGCACTTATTTTTGCAGAGTGGCACCTTTGCATACATATGTATATAGTGAAGTGTTGGAAAAAAATACATTAAAACTACTATCAAACATAAGGTATTTGTTGTTGTCACCCAACAATCAATAGTTAATAATGACAGAAAATTTGAAAAAAGCAGCCATAAAAAGGAGAGTCGTTAAAAAAAAAATTAGTTTACTAGCTCCAGGTCTTTTAGTAGATGCTTACTTTTAAAGAGACTTGAATGTGGTTTGAATTTATTACAATTTATTCTGCTCATTAATCATCCAGGGGTACAACTTAGTGAAGATATGATGAAGAGTTTAATTGCAGACTTACAGTTCTAGAGGTAAAAGCACTCACCCAATCCTGCTCCTACTGGGAATGGTAGCTGTGTCTGATGTCTCCTCAGTTTGGTTTATAGTGGTATTGGCCCAAATGCTGACAGGAATGCTTTTTAGGGACACTTATTTTTGAAGTGTGGTATTTTCAGATATGCACATAGTCTACGAAACACAACTGTGGCACCCCTAAGGGTCCAGTCACCACAGAGGTTCTGCACCTCATCCAGAGGTGTGGTATCCCACTCTCAGGTAAGGAGGGAGTACTACCCAGGACTCTAACACTCACACCCAACACACACCAGTTCAGTCAGGGTACCTGGGCATACCCTTAGGGAGGAGGGCCTCATCCCAGGCTGGGTAGGAAAGTGTGTTGGGGAGTGGGTCGGGAAGGTAGAGAAAAGGTGAGGAGCTTGAGAAGCGGGAAGAGAGCAGTGGTCTGTAAGACCAGGGAGAACGTGAGGAGACGGAGAATGAGAAGGAGTGCAGTAGGCAAGCTGCAGAGAGAATTGCGAGGGGAGTCTGAAGGAAGTTCCTGGGAAGACAGAAGGGGTCCTAAGGACGTGAGAAGTGCTGAAGCCACCCTTGGGGCCCGTATCCAGAAGTGGAGGGACCAGTTCGCAGTAGGGGAACCAGCCCCCCAAGACTAGTGGAGGACTACAAAACTCAGCTAGCAAGTCAGAGGCTGGGATAGCTAAATGTACCTCAGCCATATCCACAATCATTCGCCAAAAAGGCAGCCATATAGGAGCAAGGGGACTCAGAGGACGTCGCCCGACAAGGTCCACAGCTTCTGGCTTAGGACACTGTGAAGGTGCTGGGCAGGAGGACTGAAGCCAGTGCAGTGAGACAGCCAGAAGAGGAACACACAGAGGGGAGTCCTGGAAAGGTGCATCCCAATCTACCTGGGAGTTTGCTGGACCCCTCACCTGGAGGACACGGCACCAAGCGGGCATCTGCGCACAAGTGAACTGTGTGTAAAGCATTGGAAACCACCCTGCTGTGTCATCTGAGTTATTCAAGCCTCACCTGCCCTGCACCGCACTCTCCACCACAACAGTCACCATCATCACTTTTAACATCCTAACTGCCCTGGGACACAGCTCTACCCGCGGAGAGCTTAATCATCTTTGCTGCCCTAACATCATCCCAGAGGATCTGCATTGCAGCATCAGCAATCCCTTGCCGAATACCATGGGTAGCATCACGAATATTTAATCCATTATATCACAAACTTTATTTTTTTCCTTTTAGACCCGTTTTTTTTTATGGGACGCCCAGGGCCACGGACTGGATCACTGCTGCCGTGACACTTCCCCTTTAAGAAGCTGCCCCAGGTGCAAAATACCAGATTAAACAGCCACTCTCCACATACC